>JAAAKE020038226.1:0-26812 GCA_010014785.2 Anisolabis maritima
CCGATTAAAACTGAAGAACACAACAAAATGAGAAAACTCGAAGCATAAATGAAATCGCTAAAATATTATGTGTACACTGCCAGGGCAGATTACCCACTGACACGGCTGGTGCTAGAGACTTGCTGCCACAGGGAGCGCGCGAAGGGGAAATGGAGGGGAGGCAAGAGCAGGACTACCCTTCCTTTAAACATCTCGTTTCCAAATATTTTTTCAAGTGCTTTTTCTATTAAAATGGAATATAATATATATTAATATAAATAACATATTAAGGTGTATATTTTTTTTTTAATTGAAAACAGAAGAAAAATAATTAATGTTTAATTAGAAAAAATAAAAAATTCCCAAAAAATATTACTTTATATTATTCTTCTTCGTGGATGATCGTTAAATAAGGAGATTGCAATATTTTATCTGAAGATCCTATTTTTTCATTCATTTGTTTTTTAATTTTTTAAAGGTTGGGGGAGGGGTTGTTGTCCCAAAAAATTCGCTAAGATTTAATTTTGTTTAAAAAAATTATTTTAATTAATTAACGATAGTTATGTACCGAATACACTGATAGAGTGCACCTAAAGGGTGGGAATTTGCAAAATCGTGTTCTAAGTGGGTAAATATAAAAACCGCAAAATTTTGGTTTATTTCTTCCCTCCTTAAAAATGTCTTAGTTACGCCTCTGTTTCTAACATACCAATTCTCTCACTTTACATACATTATTATAGAAACTATATTTAAATACTAAGTTAATCTCTCTTGAGTCATTTGTGTCAGGAACTGACACGTTGGAGTTTCTCGAGAGAATAACTTTCTTTGGATTATTAATATTTTGGAGGGTGTTTCCGTATCGCCCAGGAGAAGACATCAATGATAAAGTTAGCTGCACTATCGTCTATGCCAATCGTCTTAATATCAGTGGCGAAGCTAGGTTTCTTGTTGGGAGGTGGAGGGTATCAAAATAACATTTTTTCTCGTATAATCTTTAGTTTTCCTTTCTAAATTTTTATTAGAATATTGGATTTAAAATTATTATTTTTGTAATTTGTTTTCCTTTTTTTATTGAAATATGTTGATTTTTGAATTTTTTTTTTTTTTGGGGGGGGGGGGCGAGGACCAGCCATTAATAAATTTTATTTTAATAAAATTTCGAATGTTTTCATTCAAAAGCTCTATGGCCTAGGACCAAATATTTTTTTTAAGAATGAATGCCATTGCTGAGCTCTAAAATTTTTCCCAAAGGCTCTTGTAATTTTATCCTATAAAGGCTTTTTTTTTAATTTTGCCTTTGGATTCCAAGTTATGCAGTGAGATAAGAATATCTTATTAATTTTCCTTTTCACTTATTTCATTTCACCTTTATTTTTCTACATTTTGGGGAAGGACTGCTGGCTCTGCCAGTATTGCAAGTGTGAAAGAGAAGGCTGGTTGCGAGCACCAAATCAGCAGTGTGTAACCAGCCAAGGAACAGTTAGAGAAACAAAGTATAATGGAAGGGAGAGGTCCGATCGAAACGAGAGGCTCTGGGCAGGGTGGGGGTATGACGTCATCGCTGGGAGATAGGGCATGAGGCCTCGCCCGGCGTGAGCTCATCCTGATGACGTCACGCCCGCTGGGCGGCCCGATCACCAAATATAGATTGACAGATGACAATCAGGATGACAGAGAATTATGGTCATTTACTTACCAGGTATATCTATATATAAGCATGTGTAAGGTCAAGCTGACATTTCAGAAAATAAAGAAATTCCCTTTCGATTAGGCTAATATTAATATGAATTGAGGAATTACGTATTTTCTAATAGAAATTACAAACTGACAAAGTTGATGATTTTCTTTTAATAGCTAATAATCATATTATAATGGTTGACTATATTATTTGTATGAGAGTTACAAGGAGAAATTTACAAACAAAAAAGCCCTGTGCCGTCATAAGAATTTCTTACTTCCTATTAAAGAATGATCAAATTAAAAACGACGCTAATGAAGTGAAATAACTTAAAAATTAAAAATATGTTAATATATCTATTTAGAAAATTAATTTCTAAAAAGACAAGAATTATAGGCAGGAGAAATTAAAATAAGGGATGGGAAGTAATTTTTCAGTAATCTCTGTTCTTTTAGAAATTAAATCTCCATTCTTCAGTATTAAATACCCCAGATTGTTAAACATTTGAAATAGATTTTAAAATAATTGATCACCATGGTAACCTAATGTTGTAAAATGATTTATATCCTATTTTAAATATTTATGAATTTGGTGGTAAAAATATAAAATAGAGATAAATAGGGATAATAGCGATTTACAATTTTTTCAAACGGAGGGGGTAGGAGGTAATTTTTTCTATATATAACAAAAATTTTATGATTAATAAATTTGTATCCTAAAAATTAAGATATTATTCGGTGTTATAGTTTAAATCACAAACGAGGAAAACTTCTCTATAGAATATAAAAAAAAGGCAATTAATTCTTTGCCTTAAACTCCCCCTCACCAAAATGCTAAAATAACGCCCCTACTTAATGCTTCATTTTCGAATTAAAGATTTTAATTTAGGGAGGAGAGCGAAGCCAACTTTGGATTTTTCTGTAATGGCACATGTCTACCTCCTGGAATCGCCACGTATGGCGATTAAGAAATTTATATATATATAAAATAAATAAATAATAATAATAATAATAAATATAAATTTTAAATTCTTATTTATGATAATTAAATTGTTAATTAGAATTTTTAAAGAGTTAATAGATTAACTTCCTTTGGTTTGTCAATTGGGAATTTTCAGAGTGAGCGTTCGTTCAGAGTTGGCAACATCCGGCTTTGCTATCAATAGCTGGAGATAATGAATGGGGTTGGTTGCCCAGAGGTTATTCTACATTAATTAACTGGTCAAATTAGAAGACACACAACACACATTTAATAGGGCAAACGTGCTCCAAATTGGTAATTAAATTCGAAAAAAATTATTTGGAAAATGCACTAGCTATGAATGGCTATGAAAATGAAATTTTAAATGAGTTTAGACAGATTCAATTATCTTCATAAAATTACGGGCTCGACGTATTTATTTGACATATCATTTATATAAATTTGGAAGCAGCAATGAAATGATTTCTCATTTGGGGGGGGGGGGGGGAAGAAGAAGTCCTACTATTTTTTTTTCATAATCCCAATATTGTGATTGTACAACTCTTCCATTTTAATCACTTTGATTCGTTTCGAGATTTAATTTAATTTCTGCAACTTTTTTTTATAGGGGGGAAAGAGAAGGTCTAGTAGAGCGTTTCTCAGCCGTTTTGCTTTGCGACCCAACTTCATCATTTTCTCGCTTTGGCATAAGTTTGCAGCTCACATTTCATGACCCATAGGTTGAGAAACGCTGGTCTAGAATATGCTGAATAAAAAAGTGGGAGAGCAGAATTTTCCCTTCCGCAAGAAGAGAGAATAAATACAATCTGTTTTTGACTATTGTTTCTTTGATTTGAGTCGAAAGCTTATTTATATACTAGATGGTCCACACGTCGAGATATTTCTGATCCATAAGAAAGCTGTTTTCAAAGAGACTGTTGAGAGTGAAAATTTTAAAATATGAGTTTCATTCATATAATAACTTGTAACATTAATCGATGAAGCGGAAGGGCTACTTCATTTGAAGTTCAAATTGGAAATATAAAGATATCTATCAATTTTAATTAAATAATACACATATACAAAATTATTATATTTTAACACTTTTTGT
The DNA here is from genome assembly GCA_010014785.2 of Anisolabis maritima. NCBI lineage: Eukaryota > Metazoa > Arthropoda > Insecta > Dermaptera > Anisolabididae > Anisolabis > Anisolabis maritima. The sequence goes on from JAAAKE020038226.1 coordinate 3,732, forward strand.
TTAAAAAAATTTTATTTTAAGCAGAGGGTATTAGTTAATCGGATTATAAACTGTTTGGAAACGGTTTAACTTCCAAACCACTGAAATTATTTTTATGTGAGTTTTTTACAAGGAAGGGAGTGTTATAAATTATATATATATTTATTTATTTATTGTGTTGCAAGAATAATGTTCGAGTAATTTTTAGCACATAAAAACTACATATATTTATCTTAAATATGGCTAGATATGAAATTTTAAGGGGCCGTCCCGAATATTTTCCTGGTTCATTCAACGTCCTCTGAGTTATCGATTGCCACTGAGCACACAAAGGGCGAGTTAGGGGTTAAAACGCCAGAGCGCCAAAAGGCTTGGGAAAAAACATTTTAATGAGACGAAACCTTAATAATAATTAATAATCTTATCATGTAGGTACAAAAAAGAAACAACAGAAAATAAGGGACCGGCCCGTCGGACGGCTTAATTAAAAGTAGAGGAGTGACAGAAATAGAAGAAATGAGAGCCTTATCTCAGGTAACTTGTGAATGTCAATGCACGAACTCACTAGGTGTGTGTTCATAGAAATGAAAATTGTATTGTAAACAAAAATAAAAAGATAAAATTTTTTCTGTTAAGTAGGGACGAATAAATATGCAAATTATCTAAATTCCAGAAAAATTTTCTTGAGTTATAAATTATTATTATTTTTTTTTTTATGAGTAATTAACTCGAAACTTTATAATTTAAGTTGTTATAAATTAAATGCAGTGTAATCTGCGAGAGTACCATAATTACAATTGTTAACGATGATTCGGCATTTATAGGACAACAATTAGATAACGACATGTCTTCATTCAGTCTACGACACTGTAATGAAATAAAACTTCCGATCAGCTAGAACAAATTTATTGAAAAAGATAAAACTATATGGAAAAGAAAGAAATTTTTAAATTATATAGTCGAGCTAATTCCAAAAAGGAGATGTTGTAAAGAAATTATAGGTGAAGCTAGGTCCCAATCTAAAGGCACTTGCTGGCGAAAAAGAAGCGGGGAAATCTTTGGTAACAAAAGTTGAATTATTTTAAATTTAGCGGCATTCTTCCTCTCCTTGTGATTGATCTGTTTGAGAGGCTCTGGAGGAGCAAGTGTGGCAATGAGATTTCAGGAATTCCGAATCCGATCCGAATATGTTATTTTAAAATAACAAGGAATCTAGACAAATGCGTTTATTTTAAATCTTGAGTTTTACTTTGTTTTTGAAAAAGCCATAAAAAATGAATTTTAATCTAAGGCAAAGCAAAGTTCCTCAAGATTTAAAATATGTTGTTGTTTTATATTTGTTTTATATTTCACCACAGTACAGTGAGTTTCACAGAAAGTTGCATTTATGTATTTTCTATGTATGATTACTTTATTATTTTTAAAAAGAATTTGAAGAAATTTCCAGTAAAAATTACTACATTTTCTTTTTAAATAAAGAAATCACACATTGAAAACGCATGGGAAGGACTTTCTTTCTACTTTGGCCTAATAATAAGTGATATGTGGCCCAGTCCCTTGGTGCAGAGCTAGTGGTCTGGCTTTATGTATCAAAGGTCAGTGGTTCCATTTCCGTTCTGAGCGGCAAAATTTTATTTAAATTATATTGGCTACTAATTAAATTAATTAATTAAATTAATTTAAATAAATAAGGACGGAGTCTAAAATATGATCCCTCCAAAATACTTGAGAACAATAACATCTTCTCTTTTTTCTCTATCGATGAGAGGGAAGGCCACGCCCATGGCTTTTTCTGCCTCTCTTCAGCTCTTTAGTATTCCGAAAGTGGCTGCACAATAGTATTAGAGTGATTTTTTTATGAAAAATGACAAAATCGAAATTAACATACATTTTTTTACTCGACTTCAGTTAATATTATATATGTAAATGAATTGATTATTATGGATTTACGAACTTCATTGATTTATGTAAATAAATTAATATTGTGTACATTAGCTGATTATAAATAATGCTGGATTTCCAATTATTAAGGTTGTTAATTAAAGCATAGAATATACTGTATATGCATATGGTATATATATATATATATATATATATATATATTAATAAATTGTAAATTTGGATCCCTTTCCATTATCCTCAGGTTTTTTCTCCATGGGGTCAGAAGTGTAGTAATGTTGATGAATAAAGACTCAAAGTACGCGTAAAATTAAATAAGGTTCAAATTTAAAAATAAGTTTGAGGGATTGATTAATTAAATGAATTTATAAATATTACATCATTGTTTATAAGAAAAGTAAATAATTTTGACTGTTTAAATGTAATAAACATGTGACATCGACTGTATATAAATTGGAATTTCACTTGTTCTAAATGTGACGTTATATCCAGCAACAAGGTATATAAAGTCCTTTAGCCATTTTCCAATAACCGGTTTTTCGGTATATGAAAAACAAGACCTAAGTGCTATATATTTATTCTTCACCTCTTGACATGTAGGGCGAGAGTAATTCTACATAATCTATACTCGATGTCACGTGAACATGCACTTAAAATGTAGGTAATTAGGGGACTTGACTAAGGTAAGCAACTTTATTGGAAACAGTAAATTTGCCTCGTCATATTTTTGAGTACTCCTTTAAATATTTTTTCATTACTTATATAAATAAAAGCTTTATTTTTATTTTTTTTTTTTTTTTGAAAAAAGACATATATTATTTTACTGTCATTAAAACGAAAGAGAGAATAGAAGATTTTCTGAGACTAGAAGGTGTTCTTTTTCTGAAAGGTGTCAGATTTTTAATTAAGCCTCAATCACTTTGCTTTTCTATAAAATTAGATTTTTTTAGCTTTCTTTCTTTTTATGAGCGAAACAGTTTTATATTTAATTAAAATTTCTTTTAAAAAAGTTTACTTACAAATTTAAAAAAAAATGCAAAATTAAAAATACAATAAGAATTAAAATATCCCTTTTCACAAATTATAAACAAATTAAGCTTAATACAAATTATTTTAATTTCAAGAAATTTTAAATATTCCTATATTTTAATAAAACAATTCAATTAAAATCAATATTGCCATCTGGTATTAAATAGACATTATAGCTCTCTGCATAACAACCAAAACAAATCTTGTAGAAGTAATTTCCATAAAGTTATTAATTTTATGTAGATGAAGAAAATTAGAAAATTAAGTTGAAAATTTTTTGGTTTCGCTTCTCCTTTTCCCTCCTCACTCGGAGAGAGATAGTAGAAGTATTGATATCAAAAAACTCCTGGTAGATCGATCTACTATAAATTAATCAGATTAAGACCCGAGAAAGCTCTCGATGTCTCTACACAGTTTATTAAATTCTTTTGAAATATGTCATGACAGCAAAAGCAAGCAAATTCCCTCAATACATCAATTGTGGTGGAGAGATAATCCGGTATGAAGTTTTTTTCCCCAATATAGACAACAAAATCTAATTGCTTTAGGAAGCTAGTATGATAAAAGGATGAGAGTGAAATAATGAAATTTCTAAAAATACTATCCACGACAAAAAATTTAATTCTATCTTTGAGAAAGTTTAAATAACTGTAAATAAAGTTTATTAAAAAATCTCTATTATAAATTAAAATTTTATAAAAATTTTTAAAAAATGAAAAAATCAAGAATAAATATGTTTATTAGAAAAAAAAATCAATTTTCTCTTTAAATTAATTAAATAAATACTGAATTCATTAGTATCTTAAATGTAAGAGTTCATTTAGCAAGTAGTAAAAAATATTTCAAGTTTATTCAAATTTAAACCCAAGCTGATGACTCCAAATGTTTCGTTCACCTTTTTAATTAGAAGAAAGAAGAAAGAAAATCAGAAAAAATGTTCTGCGCATGCAAACCTTTCTGAAATGCTGATAGAATAATTAAAAAAAAAAAAAAAAAAAAAAATTATTTCGGCCAGAATATTTCTTATTCTATCGACGTTTCGGTGATTAGACACATCATCAGGACAAAGATTATTATAGATTTTTTTGTCATCTTCATGTTAGAAAACTGAAATGCTGAGTATCTTTTTCAATATTTCTAATTAAAAAAGGGAGAAGAAATTTATATTTATTTATCTTTTCTGGAGGAGTGCAGGGGGCAAATTTTTTTAAAAATAATTTTTATGATTCTTTAAAATTGGCTTAATTTTTCACTCCAACTCTTTAATCTTCATTTTTTAATTCTGTACTTAATATTTATATTTTAAGATTAATGTCCTCCAATTTATTGACGCAAACGAACCTCACTTGAGAATTAGATGCAATGCCATAAATAAAATTACTATTCATAAATGAAACAAAGTGATGTAATTTCAGTTCAAATCCCATTCTCTAACACTTTTTAAATGAGAGACGTCACATGAAATGAAATGAACAAGAGTCACGCTATGACGCAGTGACGCAGGAAGTCCGCTAGGAGAAAAGTCTCGTGGTTTGTGAATCATTTGCTTTCGGGTATCCCAATTTTTTCATTGAAATTAAATAAAGTTTTTGGTATCATTAATCATATAATCTTTAAAGCCTCCCACTTATAACGATATCAAAATCCGCCGCTTGGAGTAATTGTTTTAATAAAATATTTTTATTCCTCATTGGCTCTTCTCTTTTAATATTTTTTTAAATTAACTAAAAAACCTCAATTTAATGGGAAATCGAGAGATTGCGATAATTTTTAACTAGTGTATAACTATACATATTTATATAATGATGACTGATATAATGAAGGCTATTTTGGCTCTACTGCTTCCTCTTTCGGAATTCCAGAGTGGTATAGAGAGAAGTCAGCGTTGCCTTCTTCCTCTCTTATAGGCACGGAAGCGGGAAAACTTGGGAGGGGTCGTAGTTTGATGTTTAGGAGCGTCTTGGGAGCATGAGCGGATGTAATGCCCAAACAGGGCAGATTATAATACATTTCAGTTGATTTGAAATACTTAAGTGATGATTTTTAAATAACGCCCTGAGTGGACTTTAAAGTACCAACTATCATTTTGGAAGAAGTTCTATAATGAGTTTAATATTATAATAATAAGAAAGAAATAGAAATTATCATTTTTGAATTTATTATATTTTTCAAAGACCAGGTGAGTAGCCAAAGGAGGGATGGAGGAGTCCACTCTCAGGTTGCCTTGATTTGGCACAATTACGGTCCATTTGCCAAAGTAAGGAATATTCTTCCTTAAAAAAGGCTGATGATTTAAAAGTTCTAACAAATGGAAAAATTTAAACACTATAAACCAAAGACAATGATCAATATTTGGAAAAATTATAGCGAGTAGCTACTTAAATTTTTCTTAAAAATGGTGGGTTTTTCCTATGTTAAATGACTTTATATGAAGTTAAAACAGAATTAAGGCCCTGAAGATCGTATTTAAAAACTAGTGAAACTGAAACGTATGCACCAGTCGAAAATAAATTCTGCGGAGATTAAAACTTTTGTTTTAATAAATATAAAGATAAAAAACTATTTAGAATATTTAAAAATATTCGACATATAGCTATAACTATCCAATATGAGTATAAGTTTTCTGGAAAAATTTTGTTGACCAAAATTCTTAAGAAAAATTGTAACTCAATGAGAATTTTACTCTGCTTTCTTATATAAAATTTCTTATAATAAAATTTTCCTTAAATGTCTCATTTAAAGATCTTCCTTAGGCCTCCTAATGAAACAGTAAAAAAAAAAAAAATTATCTAAAATTTTATATTAAAAAGCTTTGTAAAATTCCCCTTAAGTTATTTTAGAAACGGCCCTTAAAGTTGGCAAATTTATTCCGAGACTTGGCTCAGACAGAAAAATTTTGAAATAATCAGAAAATAAAAAATGAAAAAAATTTAAATTATTTCACGTCATACTTGTATATTCGCGAAATCATACTTTGATTAATTTTTAGAAAAGTTAGTCACAATAGAAGAATAATGCCGCCAATTGCAGCTGCATTCTAGCTTTTAATAAAGTACCGGTATGATGATATGAAGGAGATAGATGGGCTTTAAACATGACGTAATCACAGTGACGAGTTATTTGGATGATTCAAAGGCAGAGATGGATTTTATTCATAAACGATTACTAGACATGAGAATTATAGGGCCTATAAATGAAGGTAAATTTCCATCTCAAATTTTGGAATTATAGAAACTTATAACAATTTTTAGTGTAGATATTATTTTGTTTAGTGATCTGGAGGCAGAGGGTCACAGTAAAAATCCCAACATTCACGCCCTCTTGGAATTTTGACTTTTTTCGTTTTATAATCCGAATGTTTTAGAATCAGGATAGAGGGGGGAAAGGGTAGACAAAGGGAATCTTTCTCATTACCTATAAGCTAAATTTAAAGCGCAAATACGATTTTTGACCCTAGGTTTCTATTAATCTTCAAGTAGCTTGTTACTGGACAATAGCCGGCAAGACAATAAGCAAGAGGGTTTTTATATAAAAAATTATTTTATACAAAAATAAATTTTTTTTATTAATTAATTAAATTTTAATTCTCATATCTACCATCCCTTTCAAAAGAAATTGAACAAATGCTTTTGTTTCATTTAATGGATAATTAGAAGAGGTACATGAAATACCTAAATAGTAAATTTCATAATTGTTAAAACATTATGCTGAAAGAGTTTTTTTAATGCGAGTTCAGGGGAAGGTAGGCGGGTCATCCTGCTAGTTATTAATTTATTATTTACCCCCTTGAAAGCAATTCCTGAGGAGAATGCCGGCCCTTTTAGGGCTTAACCAAGTGACTTTTATGTGTAATTTTCTCAGAGGGTTTTTTTACAATATATTTTTAATAAATGTTAATCAATTTTTAAAAAGAAGGAATTCTTATAGATATTGTTGTTGTTGTTTATATTTATAATGTAATTGATCATACTTTTAATAAAATAATAATCAATTTGAAGTTTTTTTAATAAACTCCCATCAATTATTTTCCCTGAATGTTATTGATAGAAATGGAAAATTGTCAATGATCAATATTTTTAATCTATACATTTTATGTAAAAAATGTATGAACTCTGAATTACATTTTCATTAAGTGAAATTTTATTCTGGCTCGGAGAGATAAGAATTTGGATTAAAAATCTGATATGGCCTTCGTTCATTTAAATGTAACCTATTTATAAATAATTGAATTTTGTGGTTAAGATCAAGAATAAATTTTTAATGAAGAGAGGGAAAAAATTATGTTAAACATTCAGTGTTTATAAAAATCTCAAACCATAAAATTGATATGAATACAAATTCTTAAAAAATAAAATTTAATCATTTGCTGATTAAATTTCAATAATATCACGTGAATACATCAAATTTAGAGCAATTCTATAATTCTTCTTACTACAACATTATTTTAAGAAAAAAAATTTTTATTGTTTCATCTTTTTCTATGAATTTTTTCAAAAGAATCAGAAGTTTATTTAGTGCAGTGCCGTAGAATTAAGGATGTTACGTCTTAACCGTCGAGTTAATCATTCTCACATCTTTTTTCTGGTCCTGTTCGATTTTGACGTGCAGGAGAGGAAGCGCAATGAGGTTAATAATTAGGGATGAGGATGATAAACACAAAGGTATTTCTGGTTATCTCTATTTAATATAACTTTAGTTTTAGGAATATGGAGGCGCGGAGAAAGAGAGGGGAAGGTCGAAGGTCTGAAAGTCCACTCAACAATCAGAACGCAATGGTAACCAGTCGCTACGTTGCTAAACACTACGTCCGCTCACTCCCGCTGTGAACATTGTCCGTCAGTGATGCACAACACTGACAATGCTGCAGACCTGAGCCCAGTACCTCCGTCGAGAGCTCCCCCAGTAACGAATTTATATTAAATATAATATTAAATAGGAAATCATTTATTCTACAACACTGGAATAAATAAACTTCCTATCTTCTCGGAATCTTATCATGAAGGAGTCGAGTGCGAGAAATGGACACAAAATATCTCAATATGATAACTAAATAATTCTTTTAAACATTTTTTAATTAGTAATACGAGTCGGCAGGGGCGTCCACAGAAAAATTTTAAAGTGGGGTTGCCCCAAATAATACCTGCACCATTGAAATAAAATGAGATTAATTATTATTATTATTAATAAATAAAGTAAAAAATCATAAATCGCCATCACTGATCTCAATCACTTTTATAATTATAAGTTGTGGAATTTTTTATTCGACCCTAGGGGGGTACACCCTCTTGGCTCCAACTGAGGACGCCCATGAGATTCCGGGAGTGTTTAGCCCAGTCTCGTTAAGTTTCTTTTTTTTTTTTTCCTATCTTTTTAGGACACTTCTAGGCGTCCGGAGTTGATTTTTGGTCAGTTTAATCGTCCCCCACCCCCCTCCCTAATCCAGCCCAGTTAGTAAAAAATCTATTAAATATCCGTATAATTATCTATCATTTTTTATTTTTTTGCGGTCGAAAAGTAATAATAAGATTGATATATTTTGGATATTTCATGTTCTATACCTATGCTTACAAAAATGACATTTTAATTTGGAGGATGATGTTGGCTTCTTTTCAGTGCCATAATATAATTTAAAATGTTCACTGAGTGAAGAGATAAGGGGAAAAAATTATATTGTAATAATAAAGAATTACTCTTAGCCAGCAAATGGACAAATATATCACACAGTATTGTTACAATATAATTTATTAAAAGACACTAAATCTTAAATAATATATAATATATGGTTTATGGCAACGGACGGATAGACACATTCGTTTGTTAAAAATTCATACAATTTTCAATATATTTTTAGAAATTAATAGCTCTTTCTAAGTTTTTTTATTATGCAAGTGATGATACCGGCTGACCAAAACCATGTGTTGTTGATAGCATTCCTTCTAAAGAATGGCATTTCTAAATTAATAATCTCCAAGGACATTATCATTGGAGGTGATTTTAATTGGATCCCGAACATTTTCTTAAGACATCGAGCTTTAGATCGTCCTGAATGGGCGAGTGGTGGGGAAGAGGGCCCCGAGGCAACGAGGTCACCGTGACCTCCTCACAGCACACCTGGAGAGTCCAACACATGGCAACCACCTACCCATTTTGATTAGCTTTCACTAGCAGCAACAACCAAAAATGACAACTATTCCCAAATGTGAATTAATAACAGCTATAATGGTATAACCTGTAATTATAACGCATAAATGTAGTTAGGTGCATTTCAAGGTGAGCTCTTTCTCCAAAGAATGCTAAGTAGTACTATTGATAAAGAAGCGTTTTGAGAGGCCGATATGGCCCTGGCCAGAGGCGCCTTTTTGCTTGACACCTCTTTGCGACATATTCTTATCAGCTTAAGACGCAGACAATTTTTTTTGCATGGAATAATTTTAAATGTAAACAATGTTCACTGTTACTTGTTCACTGGCAGATGTTTTTATATTTACTAGATGCAGGCGGGCTCTAATATGCGTTTATTCTAAAGGACGCATTTTTGTTAACTGGATAGCTACGCCTCTGAGCGTGTTTATTTATTTTTGGTAATTAAATGAAAAAACTCGAATAAATAATTAAAGTATAGTTAGTTGAGGAGATTAGCTTAGAGAAACAAAGCAATTAAGCTTGAAGGGAAAGCACTTTCATCAAAAAGAAAGGAATGTGAGATCATCCTATTCTATGTTTAATATAACTTTAGTATGTGCTTGGAGTGAGAATGGGAGGAATGAGATCACAAGCTGTGAAAAACCGTTGCTATGGAAACAACCCATATTGTCAGATTGTCACAAAAAGCCAAAGTATTTTTGGCACTCGCTCCCGCTGCGAACGCTGTCCGTCAGTGAAGCACAACATTGGCAACGCTGCAGTCGTCCAGCTGCCAAGAGCCCAACTGAAGTCATATTAAATAAAATAGAGTATAACTACTAGTAAGGAGTAGCCATACCAGTCTCTGGTACATATGGCTAAAGAAGAGAATATTAATATAAAATTTTAAAAAAGTATGCACTATCACGATGGACAGACGATTAAAAAATTTTGTCTAAATAATCAAAAGATGTTACACAAGTGTATTTTTTGCAAACAAACATTGCTGAAAATGATGAATAAAACAATTTTGTATATGAGTATTTTTTCGGTAAAGTTAACAATTAAAAAGATAATTTGATTTTTTAGAATTTTTTTTTTGAACTTGAAATGACTGTAAATGGGTGGATTTTTTCTCATTTGATATAATGATATGTCATAAAAACTGAGCTTATATACAAGATTTCAGATCTCTAGCTCAAGGGAGATGTTTTATAAATGGACGGAGACAGACAAAGCAAAAAAATTAGTGTTTGGAATTTTATCGAGAGATAGAGAAGAGAGGTAAGAGAGAAAAAAATGTAAAAATAAAATAAATAAAATATTAAATATGAATATAAATAAATAAATATATGCATTAATAAATCTTTAATCCATGTTTATTTTTAGTGCTGGGAGAATTGTCTTATGTATATGTGAGAAAGGAATGTCAGGTTACACACAAAGCCAAGTGGAGAAGATTTATTAATGGAGGTTTAATATAATAATAATGGAATTTTATTTGTTTAAATTGCAATTAAAATTTTAAAAATTCCATCAAAAGGTAATTAATAAAGTTGTATGTTAATGTGTATTTTAATTTATTAAATAATAACCTCACTATAGTTTAAAAAATTTTTATTTCTAGTCAAAATTTCGGTGCTCTAGTGTAAGGTTAGCACGCCAGTGAAAGACCCTGGCATTTTTCAATCACCTGAAAGATATCGTAATTATTATTATCTAACTACGATAGTTAGTGCTTAAAATCCCATAGGGTGTTATTTGAAATAATAATAATAATAAATTTCCAAATAAGCCCTTTTAAAATATCGTCGTGCATCACCTTTTAAAGCAACAAACATCTCTTGATTAAAAGAACTCTATCAAAATAGGTTAATCAGTTTACATGTAATTTGCATTACATGTCAATCAATCAAAATAAAATTCCTCTAGTATTTTTAAAAACATATTTGGTCAAATAGTTAACCAAAAATTGAAAAAAAAAAAAGGGGGGGGGGGAGGATAAAATAATGCGGAAAAAATGTTATAATGATGGGTTCAAATTTTAAATCCAATTCTAATAAATATCATTTAAAATTCAAAAAATACCCTTTGGCATTTATTGTCAATAACAATATGCTCCTATTCTAAATTCAGGCCCCTTGATTAATATCTAGCATATATTATAAGAAGAATGTAAATTACCAAATTTCATAATAGAAAACTTGTTAGATTCTCTAAGCTGAGAGTTGAATTCAGAAGTAGAACCTTGGTGTGGAACGGACAATGAAAAAATTAGGAAACGAACCAACCATTTGGTCAAAGTGGCAACACTGCCTAAATGCCGAGTCACCGTCATTAAAAAAATTTTATACATCTTTTCTGACTGGTAAGGAAGAAGAATGATATTTTATGTCATTATTTATTATGCCAATTTTTTGTTTCTTATAAATATTAATAAGACCATAAGATTCAGAGATTAGTGAGAAAATTTTTTATAATAAATAAGAATCAAGTAAATATTATAAAAGAATATTTAAAAGCCTTTGGGTATAAAACGATGTTTACACTAAGGCTTTGAGTAAAATTTGAAAATAGACATTTATAAAATCTAAACAAAGAGAGGCTTGAGGTTGAAAGGAGTTTAAAACAGAAGAAAGAGTAAAGAGAAATTTGACAGGAAGCTCTAAATAGAAAGAGAAGATTTAAAAAATTTATTGAACATTATCATATAAAGAATTTCGATTGAAAAGATTCTTTCATCAAATTTTATTTTGCTATATTTAGAAGACAAAATTAGAAAAAAAAATTATTTCTTAAGAAAATTCTTTAGACATGCATAAAACAGAAAATGATAAAAGGAATTTATCTTAAATCAAAATGTTGCAGTAATCATTGTCTTAGGGAACGGATGACGGAGGGGCACTCCCAATGACCAAATGATTTAAATAATAATCCATATATAAAAATTATTGATAAATATATAACATAAAAGATATTAAAAATAAAAACAAAGTTTAAGAGAGAAAGGTCCAAAGAGTCTACCTGGTTGGATGACGCAATAGTGTGCGCATTCACTTGGCATGCGCAGGAGAATTGGAATAATTTGGGCTGTGATGTGATAAAATATACCGCAAACTGTCATTCGTTTTGGCTATCTCTCAGACATCTACTAGACACGCGGGGGTTTTCTACGCCCAAAATACCAACAGAGCCCTCATCTGTTTTTGTTTGTAAACGCAATAAATTTTTTTAATAAAACTTTTCTTGATAATTAATCAAAAGAAAATCTCTAAATTGAATTTCCTAATTAACTAAATTGTACTTTATCAAAGCAGTGAAAAACAAGTCATTAGAAAACTCATATAGCTTATCATTTCTAATTTGGAATATCTTCAAGAAATAAAACGACTAAATGTCGTCTGTATTTAAAAATAAATTTTTTAAATTCATTTATGGGAGTGATAATATAAAATTTTTTATCAAAATTGTGAAATTTGCACCTGAAATTAAATGGTTAAAAAAGTTTGCGATCGTGTTAGACATTGAATATAAAAATATAGGTAGTCTCTGAATATAAGCTCGGTCCCCTTCCAAACCGGTAAAAACTTATTATTTACACAATTTAATACAAATTTAATTATAAATAAATAATAAATAGGTTATGGTTAGATTAAAAATTTCAAATTTTGAATTTTTTCTTACTTTTTTTGGAAAATATAAAAAATTATTTTCTGGATTTTGTTAATACTTAAAAAATTGAAAGCCTATTTATCTGTGAGCAGAAGGCAACTATTTAAAAAAACCTATGAAATTTTCTTATTTTTTTAAATTTTTTATAATTAACCTCAAACTATTGTTTCTATCAAAATAATCTTTAATAGAAATATTATAGAACGTTAAATTATGCTTCGGAGGAGTTCCTATGTGTAAAATTTCGAAAAAGGTAAGGACTAAAATTTAAAATCAAGAAGAATTTAAAGAGAAACATTTGACGCTTGTTTGCGATTATAGTTGCAGGGGGGTTAGTGGATTTTTGCTTACTCTTACCTATATATGAAATATATGGTGAGAAAGTATTGCGATCGCAAAAAAACCGATGTCGAGATTTCAACGGAATTACACGTTTTGTTAAATTTATTAATAAAAAATCTTGTGTGACTAAACGCACCGTACCTATTTCGAGATTCATGCGTATCTAGCTTAAATATAAAGTTTGAGAAATCTTGCTCAAAGACGGACACACACACACACATACACAAACACAGAGAGAGAGAAAGAGAGAAATAAAGACAGAGAGACGATTTTGTAAGACCCATTATTCTAGACTCGGAGGACGTCAAAACGTGTATTTCCGCTAAAATCTCGGCATTGAATTTTTTTGCTATCGTAATTGTTCCTCACATATTATATAGAAGAAAGTAAAAATAAAAAAAAGCTTTGAAAATTTTTTTTGAATAATTTTTATTTTTTATTTTAAACTTTTTAAATTTTAATTTTTTCTTAATCAAAAGTTTATTAATGATCATCTCTATTGATTCATTTTCGGATAAAGTGACTTAGTTACTTATTTTAATTAAAATTTTATTTCTTTATTTTTTAATTAGAATTGTCATCTTATTAAAAAAAAATTGAGTTTTATTGGAGTTAAAAAGTAAAGAGTCATTCATCATAATAAATAATTTTTCTTTCATTCTCAAAAGAACGAAATAAATGCGACAGCGTGAAATCAAAATCTGTTTACTTGGCATCCTAATTTATTTCTAAAATAATAGTACAAATTATGATAAAGAAAATGGATGACAGTAAGATTGAAATTTTTTTTAATATTATATAATATATGCGAGTGTGTTGGTATAACCCGCTTGATGGATTATTTGTTATTGTAAATGCTCGCGAGGTCGTTTATTAAGAGATTCGCCGTGTGATAAGTGAAATATTAGATCTTGAAAACAAAGATTGTTTTTTATTTGAATTAATATTTAATTAGAACTTTTTAAGAATGACAAATGGAGGGCGAATTTGTGGACTGGAAACTGACGACTATTAATAAAAAAATATTTATCACGCCAACTAGATTTGCTAGTAATTTGTCTAAGAATATTGTTCTTATAAACTAATTAACAAGGCTTTAATAAATAATTATTAAAATAAAAGAAATAATTTTTTCTAAGAATTTTCGGCATTTGCATTCGGTCCATATTTATTTAAATTAATTGATAGCCAATATAATTTAAATAAATTTTAACACTCAGGACTGAAAAAGAATCACTGACCCTTAGAGTTTCATGTTCTAAAAGCAAAAATGCAAAAGATATTGGACATTATTTTGGAAAAATAAAGTTAAAATATTTATTTTTAAAAAATCGAAAAATATATACGTAGACCCTGTCAAGAGTGGAGGGGGCAATATATCCAGCATAATTGTGAAGAAAAAACACTTAAAAAAAGGGTAGCGTGACAAAATGCACTAAGGGAAAGAGGAATCTGCACTCCTAAAAAGTTGAGAAAAAGTTACCAGAAAAACAGAGTCAGAAGGGAGAAGAAGGAAGAAGGAAGGGCTAAGTGGGCCCCAGACAAGTAGAATTCTAAAAAAGGAAGGGGCATGCGTCCAACCAAGCGAGGCACTGAGGATGGCCCATGTCAATTTGGCCGAAATATTAGCCAAGTAAAGTGGAGCATGAGAAACAGTTGGTTTTGCCAGTCGTACCACACCTTTAATAATATTATATAAAAAAGGTTGTTGGAATAAATTTTTAATAAATTGAGATTGGAATAAAAAAGAAAAAATAGAAATTAAAAATTAATAAAGTACTTTGTAAAATAGACTGAGGAAGCTAGCAATGGCAGTCGAAAAGTCCCTATTAAAGAGCTGTAATAGAAGACGTAGATTTCGTATCATTGGTTTTCAACTTAGAGTATAAAATAAAATATGATAAATTGCAGGGTCTCCTAATGTATGTGCATAAGTAGGGGGAATCGTAGGGATTGAACCCCTTCCCCCATTTTAGCCATAAAAATTTCAAAAAAAATTCTGAAACAAAGTTTCAGGGCATTAGATTGCATATATCAATTATATTCAGAATTAGACAAACTCCTACATTCGGAGTGCTCTTACTAGTTTATTATTACCTACATAAAAAACACAAAATAGAAAATTTCTTTTTTTTTTTTTTTTCAAATATGTAATTTCCTACCTTTTATGTAGGTCGTCTAATAAACTAGTAAGAGCACTCCGAATGTAGGTGTTTGTTGTCCTATTTGAATGTAATAGAAGGTAGTGTTTTATATCTTTATTTATTTCCAGAGCTCGAGAACCCCTCTTTCATTCAAGTCTAATGAATTTTGAGGAATCCACGGAGGCATGGTTGAGAATCACTGTTCTATATTATAACTCGATGGGCAAAGGAGACCGACCCATTATGAAACGACTTAGCAGTTAACCTTTTTTTACCGATCTAATAATTTTCTCTGGAATACATAAAGTGGCCTCTTGACTGCCGCTCTGACAGGAAATGCACTGGAAAGAGTCGAGAATCCAAGATGCCTTGTCTGTCAAATTTCTAACGAATAATTTGAGTTTTTTGACTATATCAAAGAATTTGAGCCGTCAGAATGCTAACTCAGAAAAACAATACAAAAGTTTGGTCTCTATAAAATACTTACAAATGAAAATTTACTTTTTTTTTCAAAGTAAAAAAAAATTATATAAGCCAAAATTAAATAAGTGATTATAAAATTACCATTCTTTTAAAAAATTAATGAAAACAAGAGATTATTTGAAAAATTTATGTTTAATATAAAAAATAAATACAGCAAACATCTAAAAATACTTAAATGAATATAAAAAATGTGATCGGTTATGTCCTTGAAGAATAATCATAGTATACACGAGAATGTTTGCGCGTTAGAGAGAGTAATGGCTGTTCATAAAATGGAATTATAAAAGAAAATTAAGCTATCTACGACACTTAAAATTTGGAGAAAATAGAAAATTTATCAGTTTGATTAGAATATGATAAAACAATAAATAAATATTAAATATAGATTTCAATATTTGATGTAATGTTTGGTTAAATGTAAATTGTTTAGAATATAATAATTTTGGCTATGGTGCTTATTAGAGACACAGTGACATTGCAACAGACCCACCAAAGAAAAATCGGGAGTGGCCTCCCCTCTACTTTCTAGTATACACATGAATAGGTGAGTTACCATGATTTTTAGAACGTTTCAGTTCCGGTTGCCAGAAATAGCCCAAAAGTTGATAAAGATCTATGATTTTGATATAATGTACGTCTGTAAAATTTGGTTGATCCACATTAAAGCGTGCTCGAGTTATCGCGTTAACGAACATATACACAGACATAATTCGATATACAGTGGTACCTCGGTATACGTCTGCTTTGGAATACGTCCTGCCTGTTTGGACGTGACAAATTTTGCTCGGTATACGACATAAATTTTTTGTGTTAATTTTCCATCATTTTTAAATAATTATCTCAGAGGAAAAATTATATTAATATAATAATAATCAATTATATTTGGAGTTGATGTATTGAATATTAATTGTTGATTTATCATTTTTACATTACTTCTTATGGGAAAGGTGGGTTTGGTATACGTCCTATTCGGTATAAGTCCAAACATCAGGAACGGATTAAGGTCGTATACCGAGGTACCACTGTATATCGAATTACGTCTGTATTTGGATAACGGCTGTATACAACAATGTTATTTAAATTATATTTATTGCGAAAAATATACATGATTAATATAATAATTATTATGTACGTTTTGTAAAAATTTGTGTCCGAATTTTGTGCAGATTTAAAAAGAGAGTTTTAAATTTTTTTAAATAATGTGTCTACAAAAATCTAGTATTCTAATAGGAAGAAATAAAATAAATATTGAGAAGAGGTGGGAGGCTCTGGCTCGAACCCCAGTTGGATTAAGTGGGTGGTGTTTTTGTGCAGTTCGCAAATCCTCTGATGGCATGGTCTCCCTCGCATTGGTCGCCAATTACGAATTATCAGCGCAAATGCCAAAGGATTAAATCTCTCAGCTGCCAATTGGGGATCAATTACTAACCGCGCAAACAAAAAGCAGCAGGTCGTCTATGAATTGCCCATTTATTTACCTAACACACTTGCATACATTACCGTCTCTTTTTCTAAATGCCCTTGATAAAGAAAGCCACCCAAACCAATATAACTAGAGAAATTCTTGGGATCAAATTACGCAATTCTGATAATATATGAAAATGAGTTTAACCTTGATTTTTTTTTAATCTATGAGAAATATTAATTTAAATAAAAAAATGAGACAAAATGAATCATAAACATCTATGTTAAATAATATTGATATCAATACAAATTTCAAGTTTAAAATAAAAGAAATATGAATAAAACGAAACAAAAAAATAACTATTAATTTAAAATATTTAAGAAGTCATTCATAACAATTCAAGGTGAAATTTATTTATGTATTTAAAAAAAATGAATTAAGTTTTTTTTTACTATATTCAACAATTTTTCCAAAAGACTATGGCGAAGATATTTGTGATACAGAGAGTACATTCTTTATCTTTTCAGGAAAATAATTATTTATTTAAATAAATTATTAGTTAGTTTGCTTAAGAAATATTTTATTAGTTCTTTAATATTATTTATTATATTTTACTTTTTTTTTTTAATTAAAAGTATTAAAATTTTAAGCTATAGTACAAAAGAAATGGGGAAAGTAGCTATTTTCGAATTTATTAATTATATTTATATTTATCTATAAAAATAAGAAAAGATTTTAAAATTCTGTAACCCAACAGTCAAATGTTCTTATCATAGCCTGTTTAATTTTGAATTTAAAAACGACCGTTCCTTGAAGCACAAAATTAAATAAGAAGAGTGAACTTAATTATTTTTAATTTAATTTTAGCCCAACGCTGGGCACTGGGCTCTTGGGAGTTGAAATTACCACCCTGTTACTTACCGGTCCAATAATCAAAATTCAATTGCCCAACATTCATAATGTATATCTGATAATAGATATTGTTACTGGCAAATGGACACATTATTTTCGCACTGCCATCTAGTAGGAGTTCTAAAACTAAGCTGACTCATAATAGGTGTTTAGTGCTCTCCTATAATTTTATTAATAGATTAGATTATAATAGATTACAATGAATTAAATATTTTATCATTTGATTTTTCCAAATTATATCTTATTTTGATCAAAACTCCTCGTTTACTTTATTTAATTCATTTTAAAGTTTCTTTGAATTTTTGTAAAATTTGGAAAAAATGAAATGATAAAATATTTAATTCAATGTACTGCACTAAACATCTATTGTGAGTCGTAAACTCAGCTTATTCCTTGTTTAGCGAAATTAAAAATTAATATTTTGAGTTAAGGAAGATGCATTTAGTTTTTCCGAGGACCATATATTCCAAATCATTGATTTATGTTCTTTACCAGTGAGTCATATCAATAATTATGTATCATAAAATGTAATTGTTTTGAAAGCTTGAAGTTAGAATGCTTCTAGTCTCCCACACATGGCCATGACGGCCTTCAGCAGGTGAAAAAGAAATGATTATTTTCATAAACTTAGAAGTTAGCCAGAGAAAATATTTACGTATTGAACTCGCCTTTCTCAGGTATGCGTTCCGGTATTAAATACTAAATATTTCCCAGCTTAACGTCACTGGGCGATTTTTACCAAACATTTTCTTTTTTAAAAACAATAAAACCTCATCATTTATTTATCCAGGGAAAATTATTATTCTTGTCAAGACTATCAAAAGGTTTTCTATTTAAAAAATAATTTTTAATATATTTCGAAAATAGTAAGTTTGAGGGATGATCCTTTTTTTTGACTATTCTAATATAATTATTATATTATACAATATTAATATAATAATGAATTTTTTTTTTTTAAATATTCTTAATCAAATAAGATAATATGATAAAATAAGTAATTTAGCATTGAAGTGACATAACTTATATAACATTCTATTATATAGAGACTGATATCTCCTATAATTTTATTAATAGATTAGTTTTGTTTGAAGGAGAAAAAATCACAAGGAGAAATTAAAAATGTTAATAAGAAAAACCAGAGAGTGTTAAATAATTGAAAGAAAAAAAATTGAAAAAAAAAACTGAATTATGAATTTCACTTTAAATTTATTTTAGATTATTTCGAACTCGTGATTATTTTATTTAAGACAATTGAAAATTATACAATACAACTCAAAAGATAAGATCGCTATTTGATAGATTTAATATTTAATAGGTAATTTGGAGAAGTACATGTTTTATAGATTATGAAATTTACTATGTTTGGGTTTTATGTACCTCTCTTGTAATCATCCATTAAGATGAAACAAAAAATAGTTGTTTTCAAATTTCTTTTGAGTAGGATAGTGAGAAAAAATTAGAGAATATTATTTTGATAGTAATAATAAATAAACAAGTTCGCAAAGAAAATGGTTTCCTTTATTTTAGATTTAAAAAAAAAAAAAGATAATTGATAAATAGTGTAAAAATAAATTATAAAATTGTTCAAAAATAAGAATTTGCAACACTAAGGGGCGCATTAAGAAAAATAATAACTTAAGGCGAATTTTAGGGTCATTTCTTATAGGCGTTTCTGAATATGGGCGTCTGAATTTAATTTTTTAATTTAATTGACCCCAGGAAAAGGCAGCCAGACATCTTCAATCAAAACATGAGCAAATAAACTTTGTTAGAAATATCTCAAAATTTGTCTTTAATTAAGCATCCAAAGGCTATCTATTTGCTACTACTGCCTTCCCCTGGAGTCAATTTTGAACAAAGCAACGATTTCTTCCACCGTTTTTTTAATTTAATTAAAAGGAAAAAAATTAAAAACGCTTTTTTTTAAATCTAGTAGAAAAAATTTTAAAAAATCTCGGGGCGTTAGTTCGCTTGACATCACTGATTTTATGATTTAACTCCATAATTAATCTGAAGCTGTCTAAAACAAAATGTAATAGAAAAATTATATATTTAATTGTTTAGAATTATTATTTAGTAATTATTTTATTACTGTACGGTGCGTTTTTTTATGTTTAGTTAAATCTGAAACGAGGTCAATTAGAGAATTTTAATTGATCTGTAATTAATTGTAATTTTTTGTTAATTTACATTTTCTCTAATTAAAATAGGATATTTGAAAAAAACTTTAATATCGAGAAGTTTTTTTTTTATTTTTAAAAAAATTAATTTTTCATATTTTTAATAAAACAAAAGTCCTCCTTAAAAGTAATTATTATTTTAAATCTGGGATAGTCTGGCGATCATTGATGTAATAATAAATAATGAAATAATTCTTGAAATAATTTCCAGGCTTTTATTTAAATTTTATTTAATCCTACTACTCGACGTTTCGAGGAACCAACGTCTCTTTCTTCAGGACTAGTGGGGTATCAAAATATAAATCCTCCCATACATTTTGTTATCATAAAAAATTTTGTGTTCAATTCACCTGGGTATTTAGAAAATGGCAGTGGTTTTCAAAAAATTATTAACAATTTTTGTTTTCTCTAAATAACCAGATGAATTGGACACAAAAATTTTGTGTTCAATTCACCTGGGTATTTAGAAAATGGCAGTGGTTTTCAAAAAATTATTAACAATTTTTGTTTTCTCTAAATAACCAGATGAATTGGACACAAAAATTTTTATGATAACAAAATGTTTGGGAGGGTTTATACTCCACTAGTTCTGAAGAAGGAGACATTGATACTCCGAAACATCGACTAGTAGGATTTTTTTTAAATGTAATAGTCCTAAAAATTATCTCCAGATTTACTTCATTTACAGATATTATTTTATGTTTCAAAGCTAAATGTGAAAAACTATTTAGAATAACATTTCAAATGTATAATAAAAATTCTCTAGTTAGGGTACCCTAATAGTATTCATTTGCTCAAATATGATTAAGTTTAGAGCTTAATGAAAGATTCACACAGAATCATCTTATTTTTATTAAAACAAGGGTCGGTTTTTTCATATATAGTTAGTTATACTGTATTTAATGAAACTTTAATATTAAACAAGTGGAGACTTAGAGTGTGGGGGACCGCCGACCAGTGAAAGCGCGCCCTAGACAAAATCGTTGCTCTGGTAACTACCACGGTTGCCAGATTTTCACAAAAACACTACGGCTGCTCACTCATGTTGCGAACACCAACTGCAACGTTGCAGTAGTCCGTCCTGCCCTCAACCGATAGCTCATCACTGAAGTTATATTAAATAAGCTAAAATTTGTTCTATTTTCAAACAAAACTGTGAAAGTAAGAATAATAAAAACAGTAAATGACTCAAGATAAAAAAGTGTCAAATGAGAATATTTTTCCAGACATTTTTGACCCAATTGCTGATTAATACTATTTATATATTCATCTATAAATTATGAGGATGTTTTAATTATATTATAAAAAGACCGAGAAAATGAGATTAAAAAATTTAGGATAGCTTATCCCGGAATATAAGAAGAATAAAAAAAAATTTCGGTTTGAAAGCTTTTATCTAAAATCTAAAATGAACACGGAAAACCCAGGCTTTGTCAAATCGCAAAATGTAAACAAACAGCTAAGTCACAAAGTCTTTTATTTTTATTTTTAGAAAATGTTTATGCAAGCAGAAAGTCTTAATTTGTTTGTAATCAACGGGAAAATTGTTTAAAGGTGGAGGGAAATGAAGAAAATTAAGACAAATAATAATTAATTATTTCAAGGAGTTGACAAAAGGGTTAAATTTAGTAAGTAAAAATTGTGAATTTTTAGAAGTTTTATTTTAAAAAAATACTATAAATTTGGTTGGATTCATGGCACAAAAATTTTCGAGCTTTGACCTAATTATTATTATACTTTTCTAACTATGATTTTACTTTTGTTCCCCCTCTTCTTTTTAGTGATCCAGATCGAGATATGAAATTATAGTGGAGATGGATGATAAGTAATATCGGCAGATGGAGTGTAAGCCATTTGTAGTGGGGGAAATGAACCGAGAAAAATAAACTGATCGAAATGAAGATTTAAAAACGAAAAACAAATTAAAGAAATATTTTCTGAAAAAAGAATTTTCATATTGATCCGACAAATGACCTTTGCATGTACTTAAAAAATCATATATAATTATTAAATACTGACACATTTCTGTTATTAATCAAATGTTTAAGTCTAAAATAAATCGAAAAATTCTGGAAATATAAATTTGGTATTTAGGAGAGCAGTGGTAAAATGGCTGATAGTGTGAAAAGTGACAAGCTTCTCTCCATATTTAAATTTAGTCTATTCATTCAAAGAAATTAACATTTCACTTTTGTAATTTAATTTTGGAAGAGAAGGGGAAAAGCTAACGAAGACTGGTGCATTTTTTTCAAGTATAAAATTTTTTGAAGAATTGTCTTTAGCAAATTTTTCTTGACTAGAAAAACATTTTTTTTAACTAAATCACACTAAGTTTTGGGGGGAAAATTATATACTCTTCACAGTAATTGGAAAACCTGAAACTTATGTTTCGTCTAAATGGATAATTAGAAGACCTATATGAAATTCAACAAATTTCATCATGTTTTACCTATTATTATATTTATTATTTTCGGATTTCATGTAATTATCCATTAAAACGAAACAAGAGTTATAGGTTTTCCAATTACTTTGGAGGGGAATAGTAGCCTGTATTTATAAACGCTCCTAAAATAAATCTTAACTTAAGAGATTTTCTCTAAGCTTTTTTATATTTTAAATTAAAATTTTACTTTACTGTTTAAAGACTGTTTTAAAAAATTCTATCAAAAAAAGCCAAGAGGAAATCCTCTTAAGTTAGGATTTATCTTAGGATGGCTTTTTAATGCATCCCATAATAATCAAAATGAGACAATCGTGGCTTAAATGGGGCGGATAGTTTCCCTATGTTAG
The DNA here is from genome assembly GCA_010014785.2 of Anisolabis maritima. NCBI lineage: Eukaryota > Metazoa > Arthropoda > Insecta > Dermaptera > Anisolabididae > Anisolabis > Anisolabis maritima. The sequence continues at coordinate 26,690 of JAAAKE020038226.1, forward strand.
ACAGGACATAGGCAAATCTCACAGATTATGCCTAAACCTAAATCCTATTATATATATATATATATATATATATATATATATATATATAAATTATAAAAATGGATTATATTTTGCACTTGTTCT
>JAAAKE020038337.1:0-26810 GCA_010014785.2 Anisolabis maritima
CTAAATACATTTTTTTTTTTTTTTTTTTTTTTTTTTGCTAGGGCTATAGTTATTATTATATACATCTATTTTATAAGTTATATAAATAATTTTTAATCCGATTTTATTTATTATTTTTTATTTAACTCACTCCAACACAGATGCCGTTTCCTTGCATTTGACATTTTTTTAATATATATTTTTGTTATATAACAAATCTTTTGAAAAAAATGATACCATCCCTTTTTACTTTCTTTTACCTATATATGAAATATATAGAGAGAATGTATTGCGATTGCAAAAAAAAAAAAAATCGATGTCGAAATTTCAACGGAAATACGTCGGATACACAATATGAGGTCCCGTGAGTCTTTCGCAAAATGGTGTATGTGTGAATAAGATTTCTCAAAAACGAAAAAAGATTTGAGGCTCAAATTTTATATTTAAGCTAAGAACCCTCGTCACACTTTGAAACTTATCAATAAAATCGGCCAAAGAGTATTAGTTCTTAATCGAAGAGTAATTTTTAGTTTTTTTTTCGATTTTCTCAAAATTCGCTCAAACGATTTTGATGAAAATTCATAAATCAATTATTTGGTATATGATCTTTGAAATGTATTAACTCTTATTTCCCCCTAAATAGTTGGCATTTTTTAGACAGAGGGGACATGTATTTCCATTCAAATCTTGACATCGATTTTTTTTACGATCGCAATACATTCTCTTTTATATATAGGTAAAAGAAAGTAAAAATAGGGCTCGCAAAATGGTCTGCCTGAGAACAAGATTTCTCAAAAAAGAAAAACATATGAGGCTGAAATTTTAAATTTATGCTAGGCTAAGATTTAACCTCGTCGCATGTATGGATGGATTTTTTTCATTAAACGAGAAGTTGCCTAAATATTGTTATGTGATCTATTCATCATAGCAAAGGACGATCTGGCCACATTTATGTTTAGTAAAGATCTGTCATTAAATAAATCAATTATGATTTTGCGATATATGTTATAATTCCGAAATCAAAATCTAAAAGATCGAATTAACCTACTCCTAACCTTATTTATTTATTTGATGTTTATAGTCAGTCATTTGATATTTTCATATGGGTTTCTAATATCTTAATTATATTATAATGACAAATATTGGTACGTTGATGACAATCAGCGGTCGTTATGACTTGTTCCTCTGGGGATCTTTCTTCTTTCCTCTTGATCTCTGCCTATGCCCCGGTTTTTTTTTTTTTTTTTTTTAATTTTTTATAAAATATTTTTATTATTTCTGAATTAAAATGAGAATTGACACAAATTTATAATAGCAATCCATGCTGCTCTCTGGTGTCTAATCATTGAATTAACCAACTCCGACATGTTCTGCTACCTTATGGTTAAATATGGAACTACTATTAAGTTTGATGACGTGAACGCCATTTTCTTTTACTTATACTTTAATTCAAATTGGTATATATGTCAAAGTTGAGTGAAAACCGTATGGTAATCAGAAACTTATTACGGATGGAGGGAGTTGCATTTTCTATAATATATTATGATACATTATTATATAAATTTATGTATTTCAGTATATTATGATATGATGTTGGAATAAAAATAAATATATAAATAATAAAGATTTTAAATATGAGATAAAATGATGAAAGAGATTTGGAACGAACTGGAAGAAACATTTATTTACGTTAACAATAGTAAAAATTTCAATTTTTAAAGATATACAACAATAATTGAAACAATCAGAGAATAAATATTGGCGCGCATTATAAAGCACTCTTTTGAAAAATTATTATATTTTTACTAATATTCTTTTTGTATATATATTAATTAAATAATGTGAGAGATTTGGAACGAAATTTTTATATAGCCTTAGACGAGGGACTTCTAAAAATGAAATGGGAGTTTTGAATTCACCCCCTTGAGAGTGACGTCACAAGGTCAACCAATCAGATTTAAGCCCTTCAATCCCTGAGTTGAACCCCTTTTGATTAAAAAATCAATTCTTCAGTCTTCAGTCAAAAAAAAATATACTTTTTTTTTGTTAATTTGTTAAAAAAAAAAAATTATGGCAGCATGTGATAGTGGAGAGAAGAAATTTCAAGGATTGGAGAGTGAATTACATTTCCCTATTCATATTGGTAACATTTTTTTAATTTATAACATTTTATATAACCTGAAAATTTTATTTTATTTTTTTTAATTCATATCTAATCATTTGCTCCATTTTTTTTTTGTTTTGTTTTTTAGAAATTAGATAATTTTAAATTATGTCAACAAATCTTATTTAAATTCACGAAAGAAAAGTTTAATTGGTTTTAATTAGAACTTTTTTCTATTTATGTATTAGTTGATTATAGGGCTGAGAGGAATAAAGACTAGCTATGCTCTGGCCTTTCCTAAATGCAAGTCACTAATAAGTCCTTCCTCTAAGGGTCAATTTGGACAGATAAGACATGCAGAACAAACAAAAAGAATAAGACAATTAGAAAATAAAATAGCTGACCCCCTACTAGGAATTAAAAACAACGAACTTAAATCAAATAAAGAAAACTCATAATTTATAAAAAAAATTATTTTTATAAAATACTTCTGACACTAACACCTGGTCCTTGTTCAAATAGGAAACTAATCAAAGAAATATATATATATATGACTAGTTTCCACGCATAGCCGTAAAAATAAAGTTGGATTCGAGATACAAAACTTAAAAACATATTCGGACCTTTTATTTTTTTTACTTACACTTATTTATTTATTATTTTAATTTAAGTGCAAAAAGTTTTTATCCAAAAAAAAAAAAATCGGGATAGCAAATTAAAAGTTAATAGAGAGGGGCTCCCCGAAGACAATGAAACAAAAAATAAAAATAAAAATCTTAATATTTATATTATAAAATATTATAGAATAAAAATATTTAAATCAAAATCAATCAGGAATAAAGATGAATAAAAAGAGAATATAATTTCGTTTACTAGCGTTTCTTTTGTTAATATCTTCAGAGCTGAGATTGTGACCTAACATCGTAGATATAAATTCCCAAAAGGACATTCATGAATATATTACTTAAATATATGTATATAAGTAGGGATCCCATTTTTTGTAAATAAAAAACCGAGCACCAAAAGCAAATCTTTTGAAGCTCAGCGCCATAAAAACCAAAAACTAAAAAATTCTCTTATATTGTCATTAATACGGCATACATAACTATACTTCCCTTTCACATTTATACTTGTGAATATAAATATATTATGTAAATTAAATTACTGACTGATTTTTGTTTCAAATAAAGATAGACTCTGAATTGGTTTATTTTTATTATAACAATAATAAAAATAATTGTAGAGGGCAACACTTAGAAAGGTTATTGTTTTTTGGAAAAATTTATTTATTTATTCATTTCTAAAATGTATATAGGACTAATAATGCCCCTCATTGTGTAGAAACTTTTTAATGTCATTAATTACATTGAAATCTAATTTGGTAGGTGTGCATTTTCATTCTTATAAGTATGTCTTACTATCTAAAAAAAATTCCGGGACACTTGGTGTCGGGATAGGAATTCTACTCCCGATAGCCAAAATGGGACGGATGGGATCCCTATATATAAAAATAAAGGGGACATTATGTGGAGAATGTATTATCCCCTTCAAAAGTAATTGGTCAAAGTCTATCTTTTGCTTCGTTTTAATGGATAATTAGCTACATGAAATCCGTAAATAATAAATTTAATAATAGATAAAACATTATGAAATTTGATGATTTTGACTTTTATGTAGCTCTTTTAATTATCCATTAAAACGAAACAAATGAATTACTTTTGAGGATAGTATGATGTCCTCTTATATACGCCGTGTCATTGTGACTTTAAGGTAATTATATATAATTTATTTAATGTAGTATAAAAACTAAAATTCACATATAAATAACTGAATTTTTAGCTCTGAAGATGGTCCAAAACATTATTAGCTCACTCAACTCACTTGTTAGCATCTTGTGGTCGAAAAAATGGCCCCTTTGATGGTTGACTTCCACTCGGCTTGATCCAAAGCTCCGTGAGCCGTTTCTCGTCAGTCATATGTTTGATCTGTGGGATCTTCTTCTTGAGCGTTTTGCCTTCTACAATGTGATATTCCAGGGCGTTTTTTTGCCTTAAGATCTGGGCTAGCCTCATACGACGTTCTTGTAATGTGCCTCCTATATGTCTTCGATCTTTCTGAAGAATTGTCCAAATCTCTCCACCATGTACACATCGGGAAAATGAGAGTTTCTTCCAGTTATTTTTTTGATTTAAATGTCGTTCCATATATTGTACTATTGTTTTCTTTTGGTCCTCTGGCAATATCAATACTAAGAGATTTTTTTTTTAAATATTTGATATAAAATTAGTTCTCATTAGAAAGGTATGTCTTTATAATATTTTCATCATTTTCATTAATTCATAATCGTTCTAGCTAGTGTAGAGTTGAAGATGAAGAAAATAGGATTACAGCTATTATTATTTCTTTTTATTATGCTCCACTATGCTGAAATTTCTGTCTTGATATATTTATATCGACAACCCTAAAGCTTTTGAACAAGACCGAAACGTCAACATAGAGAGACACAATAAAAATAAATAATAATTATTTTTTCCTCCATTTTGTTAATATTCGAACTTGAACTTGAAACTTAAATACTGATGGACCAATAATTCTTTCTCTTTATATCATTGGTAGTAATTTCAATTGAATCAGGACTAGAGGGGGCAGCCAGTGGAGAGGAGTGTCTTTAGGTCCAATAAATTTAGAGTGAAAGGTCGTGAAATCTAGGAATTTCATTGGTATAAACGCTGCTCCCCATTGGCTACCTCCTGTCTTGATTCGATTGAAAGTCCACCGTCATTTCTATATCTAGTAGTAATTTTTCATCTTGACATTTGGAACATTTATTAATTTTCTCCAATTAGGAGGATGTTTCAGTCTTAAATTTATTTGACTATCAGGTAACAGTACTACAATAGATTTCTACAATTATCATTTTTTTTAATATTATTACAATAGATTGTTACTTTTTTACTTACAATATATGTAATATATATCACCATATGCAAAGACTTGTTAAATTGACTTGTTAAATTTTAATAAAATATTAAGGAAATTACTCCCGACCCATATAATAATGAAAAATAAAAAAAATAAACAAATAAATAAATGATTTAACAAAAATTCAATTCAATATATTTAAAATTATAAAATATTTATATTAAAATAATCTTTTTATTATTATAAATAAGAAATTAAAATATTAATAGATCTATTTATATTCAAAACAGATAAGATTAAAGAGATAACCAGGGGTCACTATTCAATTTCTTAAAGAAAAATTTATTGAAAATCATTAAAATGGAGCCCTAGAGAACGAATTCAGGACAAGTTTGGTAAATAAAAATTTACATAAATAAAAAAAAGTTACAACCTGTAATAATATTTAAAAAATTGATAAGCGTAGAAATCTATTGTAGCTCCTTTACCTGGTCCAATAAATTTAGAGTGAAACGTCGTGAAATCTAGGACGTATAAACGCTGCTCCCCACTGGCTTCCTCCTGTCTTGATTCGATTGAAAATCCACCGCCATTTCTTTATCTAGTAATAATTTTTCATCTTGACATTTGGAACATTTATTAATTTTCTCCAATTTGCTTTCAGAAATGATAAGAATTCCTGCAGGAATTAAATTTCCATCTTCAAAGTATCCAAATCAAAGATTGTTATATATGATTAAAGGTGGTAATAAGGGTTCGGAGAAATAAAACCAGCTATCAGACTCCACTTTACTGAGGATGGCCGGTATCAGGTTAACCGAAATGTTTGCCTAATAAATTGGAGGTTTTATTTCTCCGAATCCTTACTTAGATTGTTATATATATTTTATTCGAACTTGCCGACTAAACGTCACCCATATTCAGGATCTAAGCCATCCAAATAAGGTTCATTATTCTTCTTTATAAATATGATATAACACAATATATATATATATATATATATAAAAGGTTGCGGGTTCAAATCACATCAGGATCACCTATTGTAATAAGATAAGAATTTTTATTAAAAATACTTCTTTGCTTCAATATATATATAAAAGATGGATGACATTTAGTCCACTAGACTAAGCAAAAGGAGAATAAAATATAGTAAGCCTATTACAATCTATATTTTGGACTCACAGATTTTTTTCTCCCATTTTTAACACATTCAATGCATGAATATTTAATTCCTGAAAGGGTTCCTCCCTTTGGTTAACTCCTTCTCACAACAATATCATTATTCTTTGGGATGTATAAGACAAAATTAATTCATCTCCTTTCCCTCAGCCTTAATACTTAAACAAGGCACAAAATAAATAAAAAATTTTCTTATGTAATTGAGATTAATTTTTGTTTATAGGAATCGTTCTTTGGTTGCTATTAAATATGTCATTGGACCTAGTCTGATTCTATAACAAGGAGAAACTCCATTATTAATAAAAATGATCTTATTTTAATGTCAAGTAATTAAACTAACCCATGTGCTGACACGCGCAGTATGAAAATTGAAACATTTTTCACTCTGCACATGCGCGTGACAGCACGTGGGTTGGTTCAATTCGATTGTACAGTGTGAAAATAGAAACATTTTTTCACTATGCGCCTGATTTTGGCAGTCCGTTGGTTCAATTACTCTATAGATCCGATTTAACAAACAAAAAAAAAACATTTTTTTTTCACTTTACGCATACTTGACAGCACGAGGGTTGATTCAATTATTTGTTGTTACAGACTAAAAAACAAAATCATTCTGAAGTGAAAAAAAAGTTAAAAAATTATTTATCTTGAAGAAAAATACATTCAATATTCAAAGTGTTTGACAATAATTGTTTTTATTTATTTTTGGCTGCCGCTTCTTTCTTTGAAATTATTCTACACCGCGCCTTCATTAAAACTCATTTTCATTTGGAAAACTCAACAATAGATTGACAAACAATATCGTCCGTGTCTAACGAGTGAGTACTGAAAATTTAAATTCCCGCTGACGAAGGATTTCATTTCCTATCTCTTTCTCTCTCTTTCTCTCTCCTTTGGCAAAAGCAAACAAAGGTAGAGCAACAGCAAATCTTGTTGTTTTGTTGTTGTCATTTGTTTCGAGTTCGAGGACATTCACACTGTGACTCACACTTGTCTTTTTAAAAGTTTATTACAATTTAAATATTTAAATAAAAATGACTATGCCGGTAATTAAAGAAGAAATTCAAGATTTTGAATATGAGGTCAACTATCATAACTATCCCATTCATATTGGTAATAATTTTATATTATTTTAACCTACTTTTTATTTATAATTACTAAATCTCATTATTATTTTTTTTTCTATTAAAATATAATAAATTCCGTTAAAAAAAATAATGTTAATAGAATGTTGAATACTTTAATACTTTAAAAATATTAATTGCAAACGTGTCACTAATGTCAAAATTATATTTTTAATTTATAATCAATTAGAAAAGATGAAAGAAAATCTTTTGACATTTAATTTAAATCTGGAGATTAATTTGTATATATTCTTATTAATTTAAGGAATTCTGAATTTTTAAAATTTTTCAAAAATAACTTTATTACCGTTAATTTTTATTGGATTATTATTATTTTTCCTATTTTTTTATATTATTTCAGATAAAAAATTTATATTTTCCTTTTTAAAGAATAAACGTGTACCCTTTTTTTAGGTTCTTAGGTAATTTTTTTGTTTTTATTAATTAAAAGAGGCCTTTGATATATATTTAAAAGAGTATGTGCTATCCTATTTAAAAGAATCAGTTTCTAATTTAATATTCTGTGACCTTATTCTCTAAGCGAAAATATGTAGGTCAGAGAAGAAAGCAAGCCTAGATTTATTTTAAATTTATAATACCATCTTGGTCCTTTAAATTCTTTTAAACACAACTTTTACCAAGATTCCCCATTCTGGCAAAATTAATTTTTTCTTAAACACAAATAAGTTGAGAATGACAGAATCTTTGATAAAATATTCATCAAAGAATTTAATTGTCGATTATTAATTTAAAATGTTATTAAATTATTAAATTCCTATTGACAGAGAGGCTTACATGTTTACATGAAACGTCAAAAAAAATTTTTAAAGTCAATTTTTGGGCCTCCGTGACCATTTGACTATAGAATATTATATATTAGAAAAATCAGTAAAGGTGTCTCCACACTATTTAATGTTCCTGGGGCCACCTATCCGAGGGTCAGCAGTGTTTTGGCCTTGTTTAACCTGAACATTGGTGGCTGTTCTCTTCTCTTTTGCTAGGCCAAACAGTGAAATTATTCAAAAATGTTATTATGGCGGTGTAAAGTGAAACATTCTTATATATATATATTTATTTATTTATTTATTTAATTTTTTTTTTAAGATAGAAAATATGGTATAAATTTAAAAAATATAAATTTCGGCCCCAAAAGTCATACAAATGTCCCGTTTTTTAATTTATTGTATTAGAGGTGTGTATATACTATCGGCCATTAAATGTAATTGGACAACATCTATCTTTGATTTCACCATAATGGATAATTAGAAGGGCCACAAGAAATTCAAAATCATCATTTTATATTTTCGGATTTCATGTAGATATTCTAAGACGAAACCAAAGATACAGGTTGACCAATTACCTTTGAGGGAGTTAATATATAAGCCAATATCTTACTATAAAAATCTTAATACTAGAGGATTTGTTTCATTATCGTGAGGATGTGAAAATATTTATAAACACTGACAAAACAATGCATGAATCAGAGCAGTGGTTGATCTCCTAACTGTTTTTATCTCATACCCCTAAGATAGAAAAAATAAATAACACGATAACCCCAAAAAACTATTATAAAGAAGCCTTATGTCATTATATAATAATAACAATCTAGGTATTATTACACATTTTTATTATTAACATGCATATTTATGACAATATTTAATGTGAACAATGAGCTTGCATTTGTTCAATATTACTAATTTCAGGTTTGATGGTTTCTGATACTGCGCTACTCGCAATTTCAAAAATACGGGATTTTTATTATCTCTATGTCTATATTAGATATGTCTCTAATTGACGAAAGAAAGTAATATTTGTTATTCATTGATTAATTACTTTTTCCCTATCAATATATAAAACTTTTTTGTCGCAAACTTCCTTAGGTAGCATACCCAAAATATTCTAGTTCAAAATGATTTTAAAAAAATAAAAACAATATCATCGTGCCTAGACAGAAGGGGCGCTAAATTGTAAATACATTTATTTTATGTAATGCAATCCTGGTTTCGTTTATGATTTATTAGAGTAAATTTATATTTGCCGAAAGTAGGTCAATGTACGATTATTTGAAAGTAGAGCTTCAAGAATGTGCTTACTTTCTCTTAGACTAATAAGAGTAATTTTAATTCATATCGTTCTTGATTGAGTTTCCACAGGAAATGCATGTTTTCAGGTTCCATGAGATGGAAAATTTTATTTTTAGAAATTGATACTAATATATTAAAATGTAGCTTTTTTTTATTTTGAGACCTGTAACCTCCTTATGTTCGGTTTCCGCCTCCCCCTTGAAATTTCATTTGATATGGATTGTTCTCGACCTTTATATTTTTCGCTATTCCCTAAATAATTTCGCTATACCTCAAATATTTTTCAAAAATATTATAATAATTTTATTTATAGATTATAATAATGAAATAGAATTATCAACCTATCATCTGTTATTTAATGAGATCACTGTTGCTGGATTTGTTCATTCTTGCATCACTTGTATTAGTGAATACAAGAATCAAATCAATCGAAGGTAATATTCGTTTTAATCTTTATTATTTTCGCACAAATAAAGGGTAAAAAATTTTGAATGGCAATAATAAATAAATAGCAAAAAGTATAAAAATTGAGATGAAAACGTTTGTTAATTCTAACTTCAAGTGATGCTAAATTTGTATTTTTCCTATTATTAATTGAATCCACAATTTTCTAAATTTCTTGGGACCACCCCGCTTAAGATTCACAGACACACTTTATTTGAAACTTCAACTTTTGTTCATTATGTGGATTTAATTAATTTCTTATTGACCTGGTTTAAAAAAAAAAAAAATTGGCGTTTGCCGATATTCCTCTTAAGAGGTGTTTCTGCATATGTGAATTCTTTGAATGAAAGCCTTATTTTAAGTAAATAACTACTTTTTGAAAGAATTCAGAATTTTCCATTAAACAAGAAAAAGATTATTTCAAGAATTAAAAAGTATATATATTAGTATTAGTTTTTAGTCGAATAGAGGCAACTAAATTTTTTTTTCGCAACTTCTCTGAAATCCCTTCCCTTCTCCCTTTTTAAAAAAAAAATTTTTTTTTCATTCCATATTTTTTTTTGAATTTTTTTTTTTTTTTTTTTTTTTTTTTTTTAGAGAAAAATGATGTTTTAAAAATTATAGAAAAATAATTAATTAGTGAATTAATAAAAGAGAAAAGATTAATTTTCACTATAAAATAGAGAACAATCCAACATGAAAATGCTTTTATTTTCTAGGATATTGTTTGTAAGTGACAAACCTAAAAGATATCTTTGACTAGATAATTTAATGTATAGTTTAAACTTGACTGACCCGGACCAGTGGATAATTAAATAATAATTTTTGTATTATTAATTATTACTATTAACGCCAAAAAAAAATGTCTTTTATTATATTATAATAATAATCGTGAAAGTTTAAATTATTTAACCTAGGTTTTTCAGGAGAGGAGCAACAAACGCTCCCTTGATTATATGGATAAAATAATTTAATGATTTTTTTTTTTTTTTCATGATTTTCAGGACCGGTTTTTCCGTGCAACTTTTGCCAGACTAATTTTATAAATCTAAGTTTCCTGGAAAAGCATCAATTTAAATGTATGCAAAATATTATCTTATCAATTGAGAGGCTTCGAATGCAAAATATTAATCATCCAAAGGAGAACAAGATAATTCCTATATTCCTCAAAGAAATCAAACCAATGGGTAATTATAATTCTTTCTAGTGAAGACGAATGAAATTGATGAAACTCCATTTTGGTGATATTTCTTATTATTTAAACTGTTTTGTGAGATTTACCGGTGCTGGCAGCGAAATCAACAAGTCCGGCCCATCTGGGTTGGTCTACAACATCGGAAACACAAAATATCGAGTAACCATTGTGGGGTAGCAATTCAAAAATTATAGGGCTCATAATTTATATATACAGTATGTTTATGTAGAGAGAATGAGAGAAAAAAGAATAGTTATAAACTTAAGCTTTTAATTTTTTATTTATAGGGAAGGTCCACAAGTTCGATCTCTTGGCATTTTGGACCTTCTAGAATTTTGAAGATAAAGGAGAATAAAAACCAACAGGATTCGATCTGTCTACTTTCACACCCAACACAAATATTTCGTCGAGTAAGGCAACTGTTATCCTCAGTGCATTTGGAAGGTTTCAATGGTAGACCCTATCCAGGGCAATGTTAAGGGGCGAGCAAAGGCAGTGGAGTGTTGACGGACCCCGCTGCAAAAAAGAAACAATTTTATAATTGGATATACTCCACCTTTAAAGCCCTCCAAATGCATTGATGAAGACGGATATCAAACTCATCGAAATATTTGCAAATAAAAGGGTGTGAAAGTCGAATCGAATCCTACTGATTTCCATCCTGTAAAATTATTCATAATTGTTTTTTTTTCTTATTCGATAACAACTAATTTTATATCAAATAAAACCTATTCAAAACAATATTTAATAATCTTTATTCATATTGATATAAATTTATTCTCTCTCTCTCTCTCTCTAAATTAACATGGCTCAAATTGCAAAAAAGGCCGGAGTTTATGATGGGGGTGTTATGTGTTTGGGATATTGAACAACGAAAAGCCTAAAGAGTTATTAGAAAATTATGTATTCAGACATGAATAGCGGGGTGGTTGAGGAGATAAGTGATTCTAGAAACATAATGAGGCAATAAGGGCTACTCGATTTGGATACGACGACGGACTTTTTCCTGATTTTTGGCATTAAACTATGGAATAGTATTCCTCTAAAAATAAGGGAAACTCAAAGAGCAAATAACTAAATAAAATTCATTCAAAAAATTTAAATTAATTCATATTAGTGAACCAGAGTGAAATGGGCTCATTATGTAATTTAAATTAAATGGAAATGCCCCAACTATTATATTTCCCTACATTTAATAATGAAACTGAAATAATATAGTTTTGAAACCGCAAAAAAATCGAAAATTTTAAGGACCGTATGCTGAAGTTCTACTTATATATGATTCTCGAATGAATTTTCCCAGAACCAGTTGTGATTCCAGACTTAAATTTTTTTTAGCCATTTCAATAATTTGATTTTTTCTTTATAAATTGTTTTTAAAGGAATAAGAAGGTTTTAAGACTGCAGCAAATTATTATTATCAGTATACTCTCAAGTTATGACATACACTAAAAAAGAAATAAAATATATATACATACGTTGTTACATCATGACAACTTTGGGCCTGACCACAAACTTGTATTAATTTACTTGAATAAAATAATATTATTTTTAAATAAACTTTTTTTTTCTTTTTTAGAAAAGAAACGAATTAAGAAGAACGGGAAATATCTTCAACAACGTATACAATGTACATTTTGTAACAGAAAATTCAATTATCATCATACTCTTGAAATACATCTCAAAAAGCATAGAGGAGAAAAACCTTTCACGTGTAATGTCTGCAATAAAACATTTGCTCAAGCTCAATCTTTCCGGATGCACCTTCTCAATCATTCTGGTGAAAACCTCTTCCAATGTGATGTTTGTGGTAAAAAATTTTCTTATTCTAGTACTCTTAAAAAACATCAAATAGTTCATACTGGTTTAAGGCCATATGAGTGTGAAATTTGTAACAAAACATTTACACAGTCTAATTCCCTTAAAATACATTCTCTTATACATTCTGGTGAAAAACCCCATAAATGTGAAATTTGTGAAAAATGTTTTACCCATGCACATACTCTTAAACTTCACATGAGATTTCATACTGGTGAAAAACCTTTTGAATGTGATATATGTAATAAAAGATTTACTCTTCAAATTCATCTTGAAAATCATATCAGAATTCATACTGGTGATAAGCCATATGAATGTGATATTTGTAATAAAATATTTTCCCAAGTGTCACATCTAAGAAGACATTATCAAACGCATACTGGCAATAAGCCCCACAAGTGTGATCAGTGTGATAAGAGTTTTTCACATTTAAGTAATCTTAAGCAACATCAAAGAACTCATAGTGGAGAAAAACCTTTTAAATGCTCTTTTTGCGATAAAGAATACCCCTATCATAATTCTCTTAAAAAGCATGTACAACACAATCATAGCAATCAAATATTAAATAAAGATCAAATGTTAAATGAGGATCAAGAAGATCAAATAATAAATAATGATCAAACATTCAATTTTGAGCAAATATATACATGAATTCAGCATCCCATACATGAAAAAAAATTTCACTTCATTTGGACTTTTTGTTGTAATTTCTATTAAAATGTTAAAGTTAATTTCAAATTGTTTGATTTGAAAAATTTTTCATATCATCACTGAAGGATTAATTAAATTTAGAGAGGCGATATTTCAGTTTTTGGCCAAGTTGAAAGTTCATTGCCAAATAGCAATTATTCTCTTTTCTTTTCTTCTTCTTCTTTTAATTTTATTTATATTCTTTTCGGCATCTATTTAGAGTTTATAATTTTTCAATTTATACATATAAATAATAAATTATCGCTTGTATTTGGCGGGGGATCAGGAGCTTTGACCCTCGGAGGTTCAACGTTTTTTAGCCTTCCTTGTCACCCTTGTTTTATTTACTTTCTCTTTTAAAATACTTTATATGTACCTCAGCGATTTGTATCACAGTAGACTGACAACTTGTAGTTACTCTAGGGAGAGTAACTTTCTTAGGGTGAGTTTCCTTTACCTTCTTCAACTGGAGGAGGCATAATTGATTTATGGATAAATTTTTGCCATGAGATGGATTTGAACCTGAGTTGCGTTCAGTTCAGGATTAGAAGCTTAGCTGCTTTATTCCTTTTTTTTTTTTTTGATCTAGTGAAACATTTACAAAAAAAATTAATGAAAAATAATTGGAAAACATGTCTGAGGTTAGATAGGCTATAGATGCGTCTTCTTTTGTGAATTGGCAGACAGTTGAGTTTCTTTCACTATTTCTTCTTATTTTTATATTTATTGAATTTGTAAGCTGGCGTCTTCGTTTGACATGTGCACTGGCCGAAATGAGAACCGAATTCTTTTATTTTATCAATTGATTTGGGGGGAATTTAGGTTGCAACATTCATTTAGGTGTTTTTTAAATTCTTTTCAGTTTCCTTTTTTGTAATAATAGTTTGGTCCGAATGTTTCTAGTTCGAGAGAAGTATTATTGATAAATACTATTTTGGCTAGTAGGGTGTGGCCTCTGTCTTAGGGGATTGTATGTGCCAATTAAGTTTGAAACTTGGAGCCTAAAATCTATAAAAATAAACTGGTACTTGGAAAAGAAAGAGTGTCCGTGTTACTGATTTTCAGTCTCCATTTCATTTCATTGTTATCGATACATCTGTTTACTAGATTACTACTCCTATAGTTAGTAGTGATATTATCCCACATATTTTATTCGATTGCGGGATGCTGAGCTTTCCTTTATTTCTTCTTTTTGTGCCCTTTTGATTGATTATCTTTGATCTCCTGAGCCGTTGGAGTGTTTTTTGCTTGATAATGTTAATTGGTACGATTGCTTTTTCAAGGAGACGAATATCGTTATCCTCATCCTTAAGGGCCGTCACTTCTCAGGCTAAGGCGAATTTAGATTGAGAGCTTGTATACTCTCATACTCATATTTCATCCCTTGGTTAAAATATTTTATTTACATTTTCTATAAATTCTTTAAAACAATTAGCCTTAAATATCTTTTTTTTTTTTTTTAAATTTTAATAAAGTAATTTTTATCTATCTTTAAAAAAAAAAGCATTTAATTGAAATGTATTGGAAATACTTGCCTAATTCTTAGATACATCATGATGATGTATCTAAAATTTATAATTTTCGATATTATCGAACGAGAACAAAGTTATATTATTTGATTCTTTATACTTGTAGTTTAGAATTTTGAAAAGAAAATTTTTTTGTGATTTTTAACGTTTAAAAATTAAAAAAAAAAATAAATAAATGATTTGGGTTCAATTTTAGAAACTGATTTCTCACCCCACAGACATAACAGGCGATCACGAATTTGTTCCTCTTATTTGGGGTGAGATTATCTCCCACTTTCCTAACTCAACGAAGTTGAATAATTTTTTGCAGCAGGCCGGACACGAGTTTTGTTGCAACTTCAGACACGTAATCCGAAGCCGTTTAGCACAAAAAAGAAAATGGAATGGATATCTTAGGACAATTCGTATATTAACCACAATAGAGCGGGTCCAGGGGGTCATGAGCCTAGTCACTGCTCGTATCTTTTTAATGAAAAAAAAAAAAGGGACTGAAATGTTTGAAATATCAATAAGAAATAAAAAGCTTCAAATGATTCAGATTCTAAGATCTTTTCTTAATTATTCTTGTAAAATTCATTTTCAATATATGTTGTTTTTTGTGAATTTTAATGGCCTCTATCTGATCCACTCAATTTATATTCAAACCTATTAGGGCTTTTATTTATTTCCTGTCACTCGCCAAAAAAAGTTTTTCTATTGCTTCAATGATAATATGAGAAATTAAAAAAAAAAATGGGATTCTGAATGAAACAGCCAGAGGGAATGGATGGGGATCAAACCCCGTAATCTTAAAAAAAAAATTGAATATATATATATATATAATAATTAACTAAGAGATGTGGCTGTGGATATGATGGTGATGGAGATAGAAAAATAAGCAAGAATTTTCTTTTATTCGCCTTCATGGCTGACGTTTTGACCACAGGTCTAGGCCATCTTTAGAACCGTAGTAAATAATGCAAATATATATAAAAATATACACATTATTTATTACCAACCGCCATAGACCTTTGGAATTTATTTTAAACTAGAGAAAGAAATGATTTATTTCTTGAATATTCATATTTATTATTATTATTATTATTATTATTCGATAACAAATTTGTTTTAATATAAAATATCAAATAAAACTTATTCAAAATTAATTAAGCCATATTTAATATTTTTTTATCTATAATGGTATAAATTTTGCAAAAATATTCCAGGTACGGCCCTGAAAACAGTATTTATTATCTAAATATATTTTAATTTATTCATTTTATATATATATTTATTATTTTATTCACATATTATCCTTACATATTATTAATATTCTTTGATAATTTTTTGCTTGAAGCTATAGTTTCAATTAACAATTAACTTTAGAAAAACAACAATGGTTAAAGAACACTTTCTTGGGTAATTGTGTAAAAACGAAACAAATCTTTCCTCTCTAAAATGACTGAAAGTACTTTTTAGAAGGATTGAATTGCATAATATAACTAGAAGAAACTCTCTTCTTAAAAAATAGATTAAATAAAATGGGCTTTGGTGGGGAAAGAAATTAGCTTAGCGAGGAAAAACTAACTTCACAGAGTCCAAAGGACGACTGGGTTTAAAATTTTAGTGTAATCAATGGATTACAGGCAGGCTCTTGATTCATTTAATCTTTTCTTTTCTTTTTTTTTTTTAATTTTTTTTTATTTCCATTATCTCACATGGGGAAACGGATTCCGTTCAAACTTTGGGAGAGTATGCTATTCCATATACCATGAAGGATAATAGAGCAGCAAAGGAATTAATGAGAAAAATCAAAATTAAAATATGGATAATCTCTCAAACAAGCATGAGAGGGTAGCTCAGTGTCCGACATCTACCTTTCTACAGTTAATTTTTATTCATATAAAATTATTGTTTAATTTTTAATTTCTCTTTTTTATAATTATATAATTTATTAACCCTTAAATTTTTCAAGCATATGTTAAAATATGCATGGTTTGCTTCAAAATTAGTAAAAAAAAAACTAAGAACTGTCAAAAAAAAAAGGATGATCAAGGTAGCTGGTGCCAATTATATTTATGCTTTGCTTGCCTTTGTAATTAATTTCACCCAAAATCTCATGAAATATTTACAACTAATTAATTATTTATTATTGTTAATTGTTAATAATAAAAGTGTATTATTATTCTTTTGTATAAATTCTAATATATTAATTATATAATATTATACCCTGTTTTTCTGTTGTAAGCCGCGGCTTATAGACTTCCACAAAAAAAAAAAAAACCTATCGTTTTAATAAATTATTTTATTATTTACATATGTTTATTGTTTATAATTATATTTGAAAATATAGAAAGAATTGGTTATAATATTTACAATTTATACTTAAATAAAATGTAATTAAACAGAAAAATAACTTAACGCTTTCAATATATAATATCAAAAAAGCTGAAAAAAATATTTATATTTTCAAACTAAATAAATTTCAATAAAAAACAAAATAAATTATACATTTTACAAATTATAATGCAAATAATTGTATTAAATATTTTCTTGGTATGATAAGCTTACTTTTAAATATGCCGCTTATAAACGAGTGCAGAAAAAGTTGAATATGTGAAAAATATATGGCATTTTAAGGCGGGGCTTATAACAGGGTATTTAATATTTTATATACAATAATATTAAATTTTGTATTATTTAAAATTTAATATAATTTTATTATAAAAGAAATAATTAAAAAAAGATGAAATATCGAACCCTTAACTACATTTTTAAATTTTTTATTAGTAAAATTAAAAAAATAATTCATAGATAATTATTTCCTTTTAATATGAATATTTAATAAATATGAAATTTGATGTTATTCACAAAAAAAAAAAAAAAATTAAGGTGGCCGAATTTTATTACCGGTCAATGTAGAACTAGAAGTCGTCGCTTTACGGCTGCTTTTTACCCTTTAAACCTGACATTTTAGTTTAACAATAGCTTTCTTTTTGAATTTCTCTTTATCACCAACACCCAACTACAAGAACCCAAAAACTAAATTCTGAAGCTATTGTTAAACTAGTAAATTGGACAGAATCTACCTTAAAATTGTAAAATATAAAGAAGATACAATAAATAAACGAAATACCATCAAAAATCAAAAATTAGTTAATAAGTTAGTAGGAATATTTCTCTCACGAATGCTTGAGTTGTGCACTTTACTACACTTAAAATTATAGAGAATTGTATATTCTCCCAATTTTGAGACAAAATTGCTGTCTCCTCTAAATTTAGAGGTGAGGACTGGCACTCATATTTGTGTTTCTACATTAAAACTAAACTCAGCAAAAAAAAAAAAATTTTGACCCAAACCCGTAGTCATATTATAATCTAATTTCATATCTACTATGTGTATCAAAATAAAGTAGACAAACGCTATTTTTAGTTTCATCTTAGGAGATGATTAGAAAATTAACAATGAAATTGAATTTTCCCATATACATCTCCATATAATATATATATATTAAGATGAAACAAACGTTAGAATTTGTCTGCTTGATTTTGAATTTTCGAAGTTTTTTTTTTTTTTTAATGAGAATGATAAAACGTAGAGACCAGCCACCAATCGATAGAAATAGAAAAGTAAGTAGTTAAAGTCAATGTAAATAAAAATTCTAAAACGTTTCGACTTTAATAAATTAAGCCCATCAGAGAGTGTAAGGTAAATATTCCCTGTTTTTTTTTGGTGGGGAGTTAGAGGACTCGCCTCACGTACCAAAGGTCAGTGGTTCGTTTCCGGTTCTAAGCGACAAAAATTTATTTGTATTATATTGGCTACATAAATAAGGACGGAGTCTAGATGGCCTCAGAAAAAAAAAGTTGTCAAGTTTATATTAGATCGTCACGTTAGAGCATGTTTGAAACCTATTATTTGTGTAGATATTCTTAAAATTTCATCTTTAGAAACAAAGTTGTTTGAAGATTAAACAAAATTCATTGTAGATACTTAATGCTTCAAGACAAATAGATATGAAGGAAGTGCTTTAGCTGAAAGCAGAAGTTCAATGAGAGTATGATTTCAAGTTTGAAGATAAAAACTCACCAGCACTGATTATGACAACGGGGATATACAACACGTCATTTAGAAGAGATAATAAAAATATCGAAAACCACCGCAAGCATTTAGTGTAACTTGGTTTGATTGATTTTGGCTTTAAAAAATCACCATCAACTTTCCGAACAATATATATAACATATGTATATAAGTTATCATTTATAGTTAGATGTTTTCAGCTAATATATATATATATATAGGGTTCATTTTTTTTTTTTTTGATAAAAATTTTTCAAATTCAAGTACATATACGTATTAAAAATCACTGACCTCCCATTAGCTGACATTATAATGTCCTTCCTTCCATCTTTTAGTTGATTGATTGTTGATGGCCTTATTTCATCAAAACCGAAACGTTTTAATAAATTTGAATTTTTATTTACATATAGATTACTTACTTCTCTCTCACTCTACATCGAGAAAACTTTGAATTTGTGGTTTTATTATATAAAATATAAAATTGAGAAACCGAATTTTATGCAACATGTTATCTGTATCTCATGGATGGTGTGTTCAGATCATTTTTTATTTACTTATATAAACCCCTGCGTTGTGAATGTATTTTATTTAATGATTAAAATACCTTAAACGGTTACAATATTCTTAGAACATATAAATATAGATCGAGAGAAGAAATATGAATATGAATCAGATGATTGCTTTGTATCGTCTCGGGATGCTATCAACTTCTTAAATTGAATGTTCTTGACGCAATTTAACTTTGAGTTTTCTTTTTTTTTTTTGCAAGGATATGATATAAAAAAATGCTTAACCTTTTTATTAAAATATTTATATTTACACTTTTCGATTGCGATTCTGTCTTTTTTTTTTTTTTTACCTTAAAATCTTCTTGACAAAAAGTTCGATCGCATTGTACGTTGAACGAAACCATAAACATTATTTTATACAAGCAATGCGATCAAATTTTTTACGAGTAAGGTCAAAAAAATGATAGAATCGCAGTCAAAACGACTACATAAAAAAAAAAATTTTTCATATCGTAAAATTATGATTTGATGTTAAAGCATAGAACAAACTGCAAACTACCTCTGGTGTTGAGGAATATAAAGATAATATGCACATTTTTCTCTAAATAATCGGGTGACATCATAGAACGTTTATTTACTATTTAGCTATTTAAAATAGAAAATTGTATATTCTATTATTTCTTAAACTCTGCTCTGGTTTTATTTATTTTTGTGAAAGGAAAATATTATAAATATAATTTTTTATTAAAAAAAAAAAATAAAAGTTTTTATCTATCTATTATATTATATGTTTGTTATATTTTAATTTTCTCTTATGAATTTGACTTAAATATCAATCAACTGAAGTGTTCGGGAATTTTTATTAGATAAATAACTGATCATTTATATAATTGTCTTGTTTAAGGTGGCGGTAAAAAAGACCCCCCAATGTTTATCATGTACCAGCATTGCAACTTCATTGCCTCTTTTTTATTAAAATTCATCTTGGTCATTCTCTCCAATAAATATTATTACATTACATTAAAAAAAATGTGTTTATATATATATATATATTTTAATCAATTGTTTGTTGTAAATGAGAAGACAAATTCAAAACTATTTTTTTTTTTTTTTTTTGAATGATAATTATAGACATACATAGAATCATGTTTTATAATGAACTCTCCGAAATGTATCTCTAACATGTGTCTGTTTATCTTATCAACAAAAAATAAGACATATATTAATGGGTATTCTCTATGCGAGATTAATTGCATTCAAGATAAAACCTGACAGGATTAAGACATGTCACAAAATCTCTCCTGACCTTTTCTCAGTTGAAAATATTTTTTTTTTTATTCCTAATTAAAAGCCATAAAATGATACACTTTAAATAAATAACCCTGACCTGGCACATTCACAAGCACATCTCTCTCTCTCTCTCTCTCTCTTATTTTTCAGGGGAAAGTATTAGGATCAGGAAAAATTGGAAATATCTTTACGCTTCAAATATCCCAAAAATTTTTTTATTCAAACCACTCATCGGAAAAGAATGAAATTTCTAGTCTTAGGAGAATCTAAGAAGGTAATAAAATTTGGAGAGAATCGTTCTCCAAGAGGCGATAAAAAACGCACTCCAATATTTTTAAGAATCATAACATCATCGCCTGGATCTAATCTTAGTGGTAATAATTAAATGTCCACGCCTGGGCCAAACAACATAACAATCTATTGAGTGAATGTTTAAAAAATTCGGCATAAGATAATTGGAATCCCCACACTGTTCCCATTTGATTTTCTCAGGGTCAGTCAGGGCTGGCGGCATTTTAAAATTAAAATTATTGAAAAAAAAATATATATAATAATTTATTTTACTGAAAATTATGAATAAAAAAATTAAACAAAATGTTTATTGAATTTTTTTATTATTCATTGATAACGTTTATGCGACCTCTGACCCCCTTCATCAGGACAATTAATTGTCATATATTATACAATTGTATTTTTTTTCAATTTGTACTAATAACAATTTATTCTACTAGACTCTAGTAACTTGAGAAGGCCGAATTAGAAAACAGCTGAGGATGGTCGGTAAGTAGCTAATAGAAATTTGTTTTACGACGAGGTTTTATGTCTATAAATATGTATTAATTTTATTCAAATAGCCAAATTGTTGCTGAGTAATGACTATAATAGAGGAGAAGGCAGGTTCAGCAATAATACAGCCTTTGGAGGTGATGAATGATCTTCCACTACTTCATCACTCACACTAATAAGATTATACTATAAATTAACAAAAACTCTCTTATATGTATACGAAAACATTTTGACCAGCTTTGGCCATAAATATTATACAATGATTAAATTTGACTGAAGATGAACTAGTAAACACCGTTCGAAACGTCTCACTTTTGAATTTTTATTCCAAAGGATGTCTTATTGCTGAGTCTGCCTTCTTTAATTATTATATTATTTTTATCTTCTATAATAAAACCAGCAATTTTGATATGTATGGTACTATCCCCCCCCCCCTCAAAAGTAATTGGACAATTGTTTCGTTTTAATTTATAATTAGAAGACCCACAAGAGACCCGAAAATAATAAATTTAATAATTTTAATAAAACATTATAGAATTGGATGATTTGTACCTTTCTCAATCCTTTAAGACGAAATAAATGCCCACTTTCTTTTGAAGGGGATAGTATGTATGGAAATTTTTTTCGTCTCAAAAGTGTTTGGGGTCCACTTGTAAAATTTTAAGAATTCCATAGAAAAAGTAAAAATTCTTGTTTTGCAGGTGATTAAGGGGTTGGAAGTCCCCTTTTTAAGGGGGGAGGAGGTAGAGAGAGAGAGAGAACGATCTCACTGCTATATAATTAATATTCAAAATTTTCTTTCTTCTTTCAAAAATAAAAAAATAAAAACTTTTACTTTCTCCTATTTATGTAATATATAATATGTAGAAAGTATTGCAATCACAAAAAAATTGATGATTTTGACGGAAATACAAATTTTGAGGGCCTCTGCACCTATGTGTGTCTGCGAGAGAGAGAGAGAGAGAGTGTGTGTGTGAAGAAGATATCTCAAAAACCTATGAGGCTGAAATTTTATATTTAAGTTAACTATCCTCGTCTCTTTCACCTCGAAGCCTTAGAATAAAATCCACCAAAATGTACTAGTTTACCGATGTACTTTTTTTTGGATTTTCTCAAAATTCGCTCTAACGATTTTGATTAAAATTCATATATCAATTATTTATTAAATGATCTTTGAAATATGTATATTAACTATTATCCCTCCCAAAATAGTTTGGGTCTCACTTTTCTCTTGCAAGTTTTTGGATGTTTTTGTGATTTTCACTTACACTTCAATTTTGATTAAATTGTAAACTGTACATTGTTCTTTGATAAATTAGAGAACCGCTACTTATGCAAAAAATTTGGTGTGATAGGACATCAGCTTCCTTACCTTAGATAAAAGAAAGTTGTAACCAGATTTTTTCTTTTGTTACTTTTTTTTCTGGAGTAAATGTATAGCATAGTTCTTTAGGATCTAAATCACTTACATCTTAAACAAAAGACACTGGAATAGGATAAAAAAAAAAGAAGGACAAAATGGAGAAGTTGTAAAATAAAAACATTTTATTATCCTAACTTATATTTTTGACATGATTGTGGCCCTAATCATTCGGAAATGGGAATTTCTTTCCACCCTCTGAGAACTTGCTGGAGATTAGATTCGAGCTTCGACGTTAGGGAGGCCATGCACCCCGAGGCCTGTGATTCGGAATACATTCCCTGATTCCGGATACTTCTCTCTCATCTTCGGATCGGTATTCAAGTTAGCTGAGGTGATCCAAAGTTCTCGGTGACCGTCACCACCGAATGTTGCACTAGTCGGTTGGAGTGCAGGTAAAGGAATTTGTTGAACAAGTTTTGAATCTTTCGGATCCACACGGATGATCTGTAATATAATAATAATAATAATTTATTTAAAACAAGTGTACAGTAAGCGCGATCTGTTCAACGCTAAAGTCTTTTCGGCATATGAGGCCATATAGGCACTAAACTATATATAATATATTTATTTATGATATAATGATCCGGGCATATTGGATACCAATTGATTTAAATAAATTTTCATTGGATTACTTGAGATCCAAACCCACACCACTTGACTTTGAAGGTTGTTAATATCTTTAACCTATCGGTCACGAAGGGGGGGGGGGGAGTAGTTTGTCTTATGTTTATGAATCAATCTTATATAATACGATTGTAGAACTTGCAAATAGATACAGTTTTCTTTTGAGTCAGAGAAAGAATTTTTTATCCAATTGATAAATAAATAGATAAATAATACTCGCCTGGGCTCCATCGAAGCAGGCAATCCAGAGCATTCCCTCATTATCAATAGTCATGCCATCAGGTAACCCTTTGACGTTATTTTTTGCAAAATCAAAAACTACTCGCCGATTAGCTGCAAAAAAAAAAAAAAAAGCTGACTATAAAGTCAAAGTCAAAGTTGAAAATATTCCACATGGGAAAGGGAAGATCTGCATTGGAAAAGAGGCAGGAATCCGACAATTTGGCTGGGATGGAAAAGAGAAATCATAGGAAAGACGAGTGGAGCAAGACTGGGTTAAATTTTTCATGATCATAATAAGTTAAAAATATACAATGGTCGGCAAAGTGGAATATTGAAATTTGGCTTACAGAGATCACCGGTGTCCGGGTTAAAGTCGAGAGCGTCGACACGATATCTCAACGAGTCAATATAATACATAGTGCGTTGATCCAGAGACCAGGTGAGTCCATTGCTGATTCCAATCCCGTCGAGTTGTGCCCGTGGCGGTTTTCCAGCTTCAAGTACATACAATTTCCCTTCGTGGTCATCGAAATGATCTTCATACTCTCGGCCCATTGATCCCGTCCAGACCCGTCCTTGAGGATCGGCTTTACCGTCGTTTAACCGATCCCCAGCTTCAACTGTCGCCAGCACTTGCAATTGTGCCGCCTCAGGGTTGCTGTCTTCGCCATTCCAATGCACCAAGGTGATCTCCTTTCGATAGGCCACCACGAATTGTCCGGGTTTGCCAGCCACAGGGATGATGAACGAAAGTGGAGTGTTGTCGTCTGTAAAGGAAGGACTCTCTGACTAAGCGCTTTTTTTTTGAATATAGTTAGATATTTATGTTTTGTGTTGTGTTGATTAATTCGGATGTTCACAATTTGTCCGTCTTTCTATTTAAGATATAAAATTTGTGAGATGGAAGACAATGAAGATTGTCGTTATTTTCTTTTAAAAATAATAAAATAAATCCATTCCATTATCTTCCTATATATAATATGTAATTCACTAAATTGCCATTGCTTTTGGCTCGTAAATGGAATTAATTGTTCGTTGATTCCATCTTATCTCATCCCCACAAGTGAGAACAATGAGAATATTAAGTTAGATGGAAGTATCCTGATGATCAATTTAAAATAAAGAAGGCAACAATGTGTATGAAAAAACAAGATCAAGATCAACAGGAATTGACAACAAAGTGGTGTTGATAATAGCAAAAGAAAAAAATCTGGTGTGACTTAACGCGCGCATCACACAACTTTCTCAAAATTAATCAATTATTCTCAAATTAAAAAAATAAAAGAAAAATTCATTTGGGGATTCATAGGAATGAAAAATATTTATATTTTGTTAGCATGGCAACGGGTCTTTCTATTCTATCTTTTTTACGGGATACCTAGAATCCAAAATTGAGGAAAATGATTAATAATAATAGATTTTAAAGATCATCCTATTTATTATAAGTACAGACAATTTAATCGAAATCGTTAAGAGAAAATCAATAAAGTGAGGCTCAAACAATTTTGGAACGGTTAGGAGTCAATACATTTCAAAGATCATATACCAAATAATTTTTTTTTTAGAGCGAATTCTAAGAAAATTGAACAAAATAAAAAAAAAGTACTAGTACCCAATGGCCGATTTTATTGGAAGGCTACGAGAGTACCTAGCTTAAAAATAAAATTTAACGCTTCGTTTTTGAGAAATCATGCGCGACCCAAAACGTATATTTCCGTTGAAATCTTGACATGGGATCGCATAACCTTCTCACTAGATATTTCATATAAAGTAAGATAAAAAAAAAAAAAAACTAGGTAGCCCGTTTAAAGTTACGGGATACTTTAAAGCTTAAAGGAAGGAAATATTGTATATAGTTACATATGTTTATGTTTTGTTGTTGATTAATTAAACAATTGACATTGTTAATATTGATAACCTTAAAATCCCAGATAAAATTTATTTATATTAATTGATGTAAATAAATATGCCTGGGTAATACGTATCGATATAATATTTTCAAGTTTCAAGTCTATTTGGCCGAAAAAAAAAAAAAAAAAAAAAAAACCACTGTTCCCAATTTTTCCGCCTTCTTATATGAGATATAAACATATCCATCCCGCGTAATACAATAAAATTGCTTTTTATTATATCTTTTGACTTTGAAAGTCAAATGACAAACGAATAAAATCCTAAAATATCTTTTCTACCTGAGAGATAACCAAGAAAAAACACTCGACATGATAATTATCCCCCATCTGCAATACATGTATAGATAACACAAAAACATCGAAATTTTTGAATTTATTTTTCATCCCCTCACCATCCCCTTTTCCATACCTTTCGGCTTGATAGACGTGATCTTGAGCGTTTTCCCATCAATTCGATGTAACTCTCCTGTACGTATATCGATGAGATAGAGTGCATTCTCTCTGGGCACCCAGTGCGGCCCTTCGCCAAGGGTCGTATTCACTTTGATCACCTCAACTTTATAAGACATTTTTCGTTTTTTTTTTTTTTTTTTTTTTTTGAGGGGAGGGGGAGAGTAGAAATGCAAAGAAAGAGATGACTCTCCTCCTGGACCAGGCGCCTCTTATAAGTGCTTGCCCTATTTGAACCTTGCACTTATCTTTCTCTCTCTTTCCTCTCAAATGATAAAAGAATAACTTAGCGCGTTCATCACTGAGGAGAAAATTCTCTTAATTAGGGGATTTGTTATTAATCATTTTTCGATTATCGACTAGCTGAGGAGACGCTCTCTCTTCAGGCAGTAATCACCACTTCAATCCCTTTGGCTTTAATACGTTTCATAATGCCTTGGATAGACGAAGAGCGGAAATTATCAGAAC
>JAAAKE020038448.1:0-26799 GCA_010014785.2 Anisolabis maritima
TCTGGAAGGACGGGAAGAAAACCAGGAGAAATAAACAAAAAATTTCTTTTATTTAATACTTTTTAATTGTCGACGATCCGGTCTTTTATTCAGGACAATTAAGTGTCAAGAAATACAGAAGGTGAGTTTTATATTTATATAGCAAAAATATAATTATTGTATTTTTTGACAATTAATATTCTAAAGATTTGTACTCGAAACGTCGACAATTAAAAAGAATTTATAATATAGAATAAGTTTTTTTTATTTAATTTTTCTTGATTGCGTTCCAGTCCTTCCAGAAATTATTTAAATAATTTAGTACCCAATTTAATATAATATATATATATCTAAGATCGGCAACGAGCCGCTCACCTTTGTCTCTTCTCCAAGTGAGAATTTTTATTGTATTTGACGGGAATTCATTCCTTTCAAATTGTGGAAAATGTAAGATGTAAAAAAAATAAATAAATAATAATATTAATAACATCATAAGCGTAGACAGATATCTTATTAGTGAGAAAGGGGCGAGAAAGCTTTTTTTTTATTTACGTATATATTCAGCAATATAACAGTACAAAAGTTCACTGCTTTTGACCTCTCAGACATGCATAAAAAATTACTAAGCACTTCTTTTGAAATATTTTTCATTTTAGATACTATACTAGGTAAAGTGCTCGAATATTTAAGAGATGGCATGAATAAAATCACTCAACACTCCTTCCATATAATATCCTTCAAGAGGATTGTCGTTTTGAGTATATAACCATACACATTATTTTGCCTGGTCGTAACTTGTTATCGACCTTCCGGGTTAACTAACCGAAAAAGACTTTCTCTTAGAATTTAATAACTTTTTTGCTACTATAAAAATATATCTTCTGGACATTTTATTATGACAAATAATCAACCCTCTTTAAAACGTCTTTTTCGTTAATCTGTCTTATTGGATTCCATTTCAATTCAATAGGAGTTGACGTCGAGAAAATTTATCTTTTATCATCGTTATCAAGGAATCATTGCTACTTAAATCATCTTTCAAACTCATTAAATTTTATTAGCACTAATTTCATTTAAAAGATGTAATGTCGTTATTAAAAAAAATTAGATCAGCAAAAAAAGCGATTTCAAATATATAATCTACTTATATTAAAAAATGTCATCTTAAAATTGATATTCCCATGATGGAAATTAAAAAATTTTAATTTCAGAAAAATGAATAAAAAAAAAGATTAAATATAATAAGTTCGAAAAGATGAAAATTAACTTGCACAAAAAAAAATAAAAAATAAAAAGTCAAAGGTATTAAAATTGTTCAAAGATTGTTTCTCTGGGATTGATTTATTCATTTCAATTTTCTGGAACGTTTAAATTATTGTTGATAGTTGATTTATGGAGAAAATTTTATTTATAATAAAGAAAGTAGAAAAGTAGGGACTTTTTGTTAAAATGAGATATTTAAGGTTTTGCTTTTTAATAAATTGAAAATCCGAGGCCGAGGGGTTAACGATACTGACATTGTCTGTCAATATTGATAACCTTAGAAGCCTAGGGGTGTGGGTTTAATAATAAATAAAAATTTATTTAAATCACTTGGTATCCAATTGATTTAAATAAATATTCCTGGATTACAAGTATTTTAATAAATATATTGCGTATCGTTTCAACTCTATAAAGCAAAGACAAAAAAAAAAAATTTGAAAATCTCAAGTTCTAGAAGTCAAATTTTATATTTAGTTAAAGACAAATTTTTTTTAAATTGTTTAAAGAAAATAAAGATTTTCGATAGCCATATGAATATGGGAGTTCAAACCTCCCCGGAATCTTAAAAAAAATATATATATATAAATAAAAAAGTGTGCGTTAAATAAAATTTTAAACTTTAAGTTAAAAATTACCAAAAAAATATTCTATACCAGTTCATCCCCGATAATACTTTTACTTTTTTTTATTAGTTAACCTAGCCTCTTAAAAATAAATGTCAAACTCTGTTCGCACCCTATGATGACCCTTGCAACCTCACATGCCGCGACACTCAATAGCCAATAAGAAGCCTCTCATGGCAAACATTTTCGGACTATATTGTATAGATTCTTTAGAATTTATTTTAAACTAAATTTATTTATTTTTATTATTCGTTAACTGTTTTAATATTACAATATATCAAATAAAACTTATTTAAAATTAATGGAGCAATATTTAAAGACTATTCATAATAATGATATAAATTTATTCTTTAACCCCCTCCTTCCAAAAAAATATTCTGACGTTTATTTTAAAAAATATTCTGGCGTTTATTTAAAATAACCAACTCCATACTTGAATCGCGCTTTTTTTTCTATTATAAAAATTAAATATTACCTTGCTTTATTGAAAAATATATTCTTCTGTTCAAAATTGAGATTAAAATGGAAAACAGTGGTTGCCCCCTTCTCCCCTCGCTAAAGCTCGAGAAAATTATAAAAAAAACACACCACAAAATTTAATAAAAACAAAGAAAATATAGAAACAAATAAAAAGTAAATGAAATTTATAAAAATCACTAAAAAAAAAGACCAAATAAACCCCTCGCTCTAAAACATGAATCTTATGCTATGCTACTAGCAGGAAGTTTCATATATATATGTTGCCTTTTATATTTCGGGATTGTGCTAAACTAGTGCTTCTATCGAAAAGTTTGGCATTTTTGATGGTATACATACTCAATACGAGCTATTTGTGTAGTTTACAATAACTTGAAATCATCTCGGCTAAAAATGGAATTAAATCGTGGACATTTTCGAGCGATTATTTTTTACAACTTTAGAATGGATTAACCCAATAGCATCGATGAATTTAATTTGACGTTTGGCGATGAAGCCCCATCAAGGACTACTGTTTATCGATGGTTTGCCGACTTCAAAGTTCGGTTAAGGACGAATTTCGTAAAGGTCGTCCAAAATCGGTTGTGGTTCCAGAAAACATTAGCTGTACGTGAACTGATACTGCAAGACCGTCATATGACTTATCGTGAGATTGAGGTATCCTTGGGCATTAGTGGGACCAGCATACAATCAATATTGCATGAACATTTGGCCGTCAAAGAAATTTGTTTTTGATCTCAAATCCCAAAATAAAAAAGGCAACCCTGGTATATATCGTATATTTTAAATTTCGGCAACAAACATCACAAAAAATTATACATTTGTGATTATGAACTCTAAAATTATGAGTTTTCGTTAAATAATTTTCAAGACCTATTCATTTGATCATTTTCCCAGGTTCGACTCCAGGGAGCCAGATGGTTACTCGATCCACCAGCAAAAATGTTCTCACAAAAAACATTAAATTATCCATTCTCGTTAATAATGTTTAACTGCCCTTTATATGAAGTATATAAAGAATTTTATTCCCGATTTAGTATTTTAAAATATTCATGATAAACTGGGATAAATAAATGGTAAGTTCGACTCGTGTGCTTGCCCAACTTTCAAAGTAAAAGGCTCATTTATATATTGAATAAAATGAAAGAGAAAAACAAATAAGAATTTTTTTCAACCAAATTATAGTTGACACTTTCTATGATTGGTTTCTTGGGAGTTTTAACCATACTTTTTAACTTTTATATAATATAGAATATAGGAAAACTATTGAGATGGTAAAAAAAAAAAAAAATAGATATCAAGATTTCAACAGAAATACACTGTTGGTGTGAACAAGATTTCTCCAAAACGAAAAAACGTTCGAGACTTTATTTAAGCTGCTTTTAAGTCGCTTTTGATTAAAATTGACCAAGGATTATTACGACTTTATTGGTGTATTTTTTTAGTTTTTTCGATTTTCTCAAAATACGGTCTACTCATTGAAATTTATAAAACAATTATTTTTTAGACAATCTTTGAAATGTATAAACCCTTAATTCCCCTCTCCCTACGCAAAAATTGTTTAGGAGTTACTATGCTCTTGTACTTTTTTTATATTTTTTGTGAATTTCTCTAAAATCATTCTAACGATTTTGATTAAATTGGCTGTACTTAAAATAAAGTAGATAATCTTTAAGATGTATAAATCATTTTTCAAAATATTGTCCTAGAAATTGAAAAATTCATACTTGGGTATCTAGCTTAAATATCAGCCACATACATTTTTTCGTTTTTGAGAAATCTTGTTCACACACACACACAGAGAGAGACAATTTGCAAGACCCATTTTTTAGACCCCTAAACGTATTTCCGTTGAAATCTCGACATTGATTTTTTTTTTTTACAATTTCATAATTCTTTCTCAATATATATTACATATATAGGTGAGAAAAAATAATATAGGCTAATGAAAAATTATAAACCGGCTACGTAAGGCGCTCGATCCAAAAATATCACAATTTTTCCATACCATAGATAAGAGAAAGTTGTGTAATGTGAGGGTTTCATACCAAATTTTTTTTGTTTTTCGTTTCAAATATCTTATTAGATGAATTTTATACAAAAATATGAAAATTACTGAACTTGAACACGGATTACCTGCACACTGCCAATACTCTATCACTCCTCCTCAACTATAATCGCAAAAGTCAATTTGTAAAGATTTTTCGTCGAATGAATAATGGCTATTAGTCAAAAGAGTGGTTAGGAAAAACCTTCCTCTTTGCAGTTCTTTTCAATTGACAAATCTTCAATCTCACCACAGTCGCCAAAAAATACACTTGAACAGAGAAAGAGAGGAGAGCTTTTTCTTTTGTGTGAATTTATCCTTTTGCATCAAAAAGGTATTAAATAAAAAGCACGTACTCAAAAAGCATATAAAAAAAAATAATAAATGGGCGTTAATAAAATAAGGTTAGTATAATATTTATTATATATTTATTGAAAATAAACAATTTACTTTGAACATGGTAATGAAGGTAAAAGAGATAAATTAAATAAGTTTTCTTTAGTTAGATCTGTACCAAAAGTTGATCAAGTAGAAATATACTTATCTAAATATTAATTACATAAAAGTTGGTTCAATCAAATTGGCTCTACATCTTTTTACATTCTAAATACATGTGATTCGTAATACAAAATGCTCAATATGTGGTCATCTAATCTCGAAAAGACATAATTACAAAACTCGTCTTTAAAGAAAATTTTTATAATTCGTCCAATCATTCGATCTATATATATTTTTTATATAAGAATAATAATTGTGTTGTTAATATAACTAGGGGGTCTAGAGAATCCCTCCAGGTTTCAAATCCACCCCTCATCCGCTTTTTTTACACTATAATTGAAATGCAGAAATTAGCGAATGTTTGGTTGCTGAGGGCAACTCAAAGACCAACTCACTAATGGATTGTTCCATTTCTCCACGTGATTGCTCAGATAATTTTTAGGTCGGGCTTGCTCTAAAGGAGCTCTGGAGATTGGTCATTTGGGTCGCCTAACTTCAAGCAAGCAAAAAGAGCACATTTATTCATCCAATGGTAATTTTATTTTTCATTTTCATCTATCTATCTAGTATCAGTCTTGTTTGAACAAACAAGCAATTCAAAAATTATAATTTTCAAATAGAAAAATATTAATAAGAGGAGAAGAAAGGCGAGAACTCTGGCCTCTCACCCTTCTTACGCCCACTAATTTTTAAGGTTGGTCATTTGTTTTTCTAATTCTCAGAGAAACTATATCAATTAAATTTGTAGAGAATAATTGCTATTTGCTGATATTTTTTTAACAAAGTCAGTTTAAAAAAAAATAGTTATTGTTAATATTGAAAGAAAAAATTGGCAGCCTTTTAAATTTTTATTTTTAATTACGCTTTAATGACGCAATTCTGTCTTTTTCAGCGTACACTTTAAAAATCTATGAAAAGACATGTTGAAGACAAAATCATTATCTAAACGCTTTAATGACGACGTTTCGACAATGATTCTGTCTTCAACAGGTCTTTTCATAGATTTTTCATAGACAGAATCATTGTCATTTTTTCATAGACAGAATCATTGTCGAAACGTCGTCATTAAAGCGTTTAGATAATGATTTTGTCTTCAACATGTCTTTTCATAGATTTTTAAAGTGTACGCTGAAAAAGACAGAATTGCTATCGAAACGACGTAAATAAAAATATTTAAATAAAAAGATCTGCGTCCCCTTGCAAAAAAACTCCAGCCTAATCAAATTATTGAAAAACCAACCGATAATATTATAATAATTTTAACCCTGTTTTTAGGATTTATTTGTTTATTTTAGGATCCCTTTGTGAAATCAGGTCAGAGAATGAAAACCGAGTGGCTTGATGAAATAGAGAGGGGACTCATTTATTTTCTAGACACCCTATATTTCTCTTGCAAGGAGAGAAAGTGAATAGCAGGCGTATGGGCGAGGAAAGGGAAAGGTTCATGCAAGAAAACCCATCAAGCCCTTAAAGCTTAACGCTACGTTAAGCTTAAATCCGCATTAGCTTAAAGCATCCGGCAAAAAGTGAACAAGAAATCTTCAATTCGCAAGCAAGAGCATATGTCGTCACGATAATCATCCTTCCTCCCCGCCATCGAAAAATGTCTATTTCCGACCGGATATATTGTTTCATAAATAGGTGATGATAGAGGATTTAGATGACATCAATGAACGCCGAGGAGGAGGAAATGCAGCTGGGGCCGGAGGAATAAGCCCCCCTAAAGCCAACTTCATAACAGATCATGTATAAATGTATATAGGGATCCCAAATATAAATCCGTCGATTATAATTCCACTTAAGTGGATCAGAATAGACATAGTGGGGGTTAAAATAAAGAAAGATCATTTTTCTAAACGTTAGTGCAAATCAAAATTAATATTTCTGACAAGCTGGTATAATTAAAATTAAAAGAATTATATAAATAATAAATGGTTATTTAAAGATGAAACAATAAACTTCAGATTATTTAAAGTCCAGTTTCAGAGACTCGAAATGATCGAATTTATATTATGTCCTGTACTGTACATACTGTATATATATTATGTAATGTACTGAACTCTGAACTAAACTGACCAGAAGTCGTCCAGATAATTAAATACAAATAAGAAAAAAATTAGAAAAAAAATATTTTTTTTAATTATTCTACTTTATTGAAATCTAAATTTTATATTTGTGGACTAACTCTTATCATACGATCTGATAAAAATTAGACTTTCTGAGTGTGGGTGTTATCAGATGGCGTGGTTTTGATGTAAATATAAAAAAGGCTATCCTGGGTTCGACTCCCAGACCCTCTTAGTCCTGATAACTCCAATAATCTAAAAAACAATCTTGCCTAATATCGAAGTATATATTTAAAGCAAATAACGATTTCAAATGACAAAGTTTCTGAAGCTGTTCTTAAAAAATAAAATAAAATAAACGTCAGTACATATATGTAAAAAAAGTCTCAAAGCTTTAAAACTAGCTAGATTTGCTACATAGTGTTTATCCTAAAAGCCACTGTATAATTAAAGATCCGGATGAATGGTGCCTAGAAAAGTCAGAGTATATGAATGTAGCCAATCAAGTATCAAATTTACAGTAAAGCTAAAGATATAATTGCAAAACATCATTTGCAATATGTGATCTGGTTTTATTTTTGTGACTATATTTTCACCTCGTCTTTTTGTTTCATGTAATTTCAGAATGACAGGCTCTGTGTACTTATAGATGTTTTTTTAGGTGTGATTGTTATATCTGCCTTGATAAATAAAATGACAATCAAACGAGCATGTTGGTTTTGTTTTTAAACATCATCGTATAGCTAATGTTTTTTTCTTGTTTAATTAAATACCATGTCTAAATCATATAGGCTACGCTCATTTGAATGTAAAAATTTGTAAATTGACATTGCAATTAAACTAATTATTATTTCAGGAAAAAACATTTTTTTTTTTTAGAATTTTAACAAATTGTCCTTTTAAGAATAAAAGTATAAATTTTAGAAAAAAATTTTTTAATTAAAAAAATTTCTTCTTCCAATTTGTTTTTTCTATATATTAATTTTATAGATGGCTAAATACAAAAAAGAGACCTTAAATTCCTATCAGCGGCGTTGAAATAAGAAATGGCTTCATCTTTATTCAAATTTGTTAGATAAGCCGTCAACCAACGACAATATTCCCCTCCCCAGGCCGCTTCCCCTACTCAAGGTTATTCTTGCTTTGGCCCGAATTTTATTCGTATTTCAAAAATTCCATTGAAACACAGATAATATCTTGTTAAATTAATTTTACGTTAAATTCTAAATTGAAGAATTTAAAAAAAAATTATTTATTAAGTTTTATTTGATATTTAATTTATCAGTTTTTCTCTATACTACTTGTTTGAAATATTATTTATTACAAATAAAAGCTTTGAAATAACTGATCATTCTATTTTTATCTATTAAAAAAAGTTTTATAAAAATTTGATTAGTCATAAATTAGAGGGCATGTTACAATATAAGAAGAAATAGGAAATTATATATAATTATTTTTCTTTCTATTATTTAAAGTAAAATGATCAGTTCTTTGTAGAATCTCAATTTATTAAACTCTCTCTCTCTCTATCTTCAATCTGTTTGGAATCTAGGAGGGTAATTGCTGGCGGTGCTCCTCCTCCCATTTGCTAGAATTGAGTTAACGCCTCCACTTCCTCATCAGCTTTTCTCAGCCCTCCTCCCTAAAGCTCCTTTCTTCTTCGTATTCTCTCCCTCAGAGGAGACAGAGACAAATTTAAAAAGGGGAGGACATCGAAAGAAAAAGTATACTTAATGAAAACTCTGCTCAAAATATTCGATTCGATTGATAATAAAATTGAAAGGATTTTTAATTAATTAAAAAAAAATTCTTGAAGATTATAAAGTAAAAGAAAAATAAACAAATAAATATAGCCTTCATTTCATTTTCATGAAATTAGGAAAATACCTACATTTTGCAATCCTGTTTTACATAAGACGATTTTTTATTAAATTAATTTTCTCTCGTCTTGGAGTGAAATGTTGGATCAAATATGAAAGCACCAAGGCCAAAGCAGATAATTCTGCGCCCCCATCTCCTCTTATAAGCTCTTAATACAATCTTTATAACACAATGTTTGAACCACATTATATTTTTAAAGGAAGAAAAGGGCCTTGGATGCCAAAAGATCGGAGACGTTTCAGATATGATTTATTAGTCTATCTTCAGTCACTTATTGGCTGTTTGTAATAGGTCCACAATTGTCATGAGAACAAACAGCAAATATGGAACTGAAGATGGGCTAATAAATCTTGTTCGAAACGTCTCCGTTCGGCTTTTGGCACCCAAGGGTTTCTTTTTACGTTTTGCTTCAATGGGCCTTCTTTTTTCTTTATCAGATTCCAACAGTAAGTGGCTCTAATCAATTATTTTTTTAATTCAAAACTACACTAGGTAGCCACCACGTGACCGAAAAGTTATTAAAGTTTTTAATTTTGTTAATAGAGATTGAAGTTTAAATAAGACATTTCATAAAAATCCGTTCAACCGAATTTTCTCTATACTTGTCCAAAGTCCTGACATTTCCCAAATAGCCTAGTTCCATACTAATTTGTAAGAATCTTTGGCATCCAAGGGCTTTCTATCACTTTCTACAATCTGCCTTCTACTTCCCTCACCAGACTCCATCAGCAATTGGCTACTAATCATAATCTCGAATTACATTTCCATTTTGAGACTGTCAGTACGGTAATTGTAATAAGTAATTGCATTTGGGAATTATTGGATTATTATTATACAGTAAATTTTTGCCGGCTCGGGGGTTACGTCATTAATACATTGCGAGCATGATAAGGTACAACGGACCTATAATGCCCATATAATAATGGACTTGTTGAAGTTTGATTTGAAAGAATGGATATTATAGGTTTTAGGGAAGATAGTAGTAGGGAGGTTATGGGGATAAAGGAAGACAAACAAAATGACTCTGTCTTTTATATAATAGTATACTCGTATATTAGTTAAGTGGCAAAAATTTCCAAAGTGATTAAAGAGTTGCAGACAAAAATAAAAAGTTAAGAAAATGTCTTCAATAGCAATTGAGAGGTGCAAGCGAATCAACTTGATTCAATGAAAAGAGACACAAGCAAACCAATTGACAGATAAATAAACTTAGCAAAGAATTCGATGAGAATTACAAAACAGGCAATAAATTGATAATAAACGAAAATTCGAAAATAATAAAATAAAGAACGAAATTCTAAATAGAATAAGAAAAAAATAATTTTTAGAATTTTAAAAAGTATTTTATTTTTCATTTCCATTTCATTTGAATGAAATGAAAATTCTTAGCTTAGCGTCAATTTGATCACTTTTTAAGACTCGTCTCAACTCAACAAGCGTAATTTAATTGAAGTCCATGCAAGTTTTATCTGTGAACACCATCTGGAAATAAAAAAAAATACAAACAACAGAGATAAAAAAAAATCAGATTGTGAATATT
Source organism: Anisolabis maritima (assembly GCA_010014785.2). NCBI lineage: Eukaryota > Metazoa > Arthropoda > Insecta > Dermaptera > Anisolabididae > Anisolabis > Anisolabis maritima. Next base: position 10,375 of record JAAAKE020038448.1, read on the forward strand.
TGGTGTACTAATAGATGCAGGGATTTAAAAGGGAATTTTTAGGGATTTCCTTTTTTAATTGTTACAACTAGGAATCCTCTCTTCATTTGAGACAGATTTTCATTATACACAAAAAAAAATTTAAACATTTAAAACTTGATTAACACTAAGCATAGAGATTAACTAGTTGGGCAGTTAATTAAATTTTCATTAGTAGAATCGCATTTTTTAATTGTATTTTTCCTAATGCTATAATCGATTCGACTATTTTTTCTATAATTATACCGTATTGATTACTATATTCCACGTGGCTCCTCCTTCGCTTTAAAAAGGAGGCCTAATGACCTATATCAATATATTTATTATTGAAGAGGGTCTCGTCTCTCAAACGAAAAAGACTGCAGTAAGGATGACTACAATCCCGTCACAGAGAATCTGCTTAAGCGTCGTGCATGAGTAAATAAACTGAAACCTAAATCGCAGGTTGAAATAATATTTTTTAATCAAATCAGCTAAATTTAAATAAAATATAGATGCTTCGAGATACCTGGTCACGGCTCTGATCTAGTTTACAAGTTTTGTAATCTAGAACCTGGAAAGACGAGTTACTCTATCTTCTGCCTAGAGTTATGTTTTGACTCTAAAGGTGGTACCTAATTCCAATTCCAAGTTAAACCATGAAATCGACATCCCGTTACTTTTTCCTAACTTCTGTATTTTGATTTTTTGTATCTAAACCTAAATTTATACTCAAAAGGCAAATTGTACAATTATGACGAACACAATATTTATTTAAATTTGGTTACCAATATAATTTAAATAAATTTTATCGCTTTGGATGGGAAGCGAACCACAGATCCTTCGTTCGCAGCTGCCAAAAGGCTTAACATTTTTCGCGGTCCGGTATTATAAGAAAATAAAGAAAACATTTCGTAAAATAAATAAGTTTTTACATTGAACAAGTACAACCTGAAATATCTATTCATTATTTATAATAACAAATAATTTGAAGCATTAGGGACAAAATAAATAAATAATAATCCATATTCCTGTTAAAAATTTAATCTTAATTAAAAGTCCTCAAAAATTTCTGACGATAGGCACTGGTTTAAATTACCTCAGAATCCGAAAAAGACTTTAAAAAAAATTCGTTCATACAGGAAGCGAATATCAGGGGACTCCCACGCCTCTACTTGAGCCATGAAGTCCTATTTTTTATAAAATAAAATAATTTCTATATAAACATAATAAAATAATCTCTATTTGAATTTGCTCTTAATAATAATAATCTCTTCTCTTGCCTCCTGTAAATGTTTGAAAGCCAGAGAGCTTTCTAACCCAAATTAATTTGTTCCCTAAATTACTTAATTTATATAGAGAGTTTAGACATATTTATATTATATAATTATAAATTATCCCTTTTGATATAAATTTAATCCAATCTATAATATAGAGAGATGGAGTGATAGATAACAGAGATAGCATTTATTTGTTTTATCTGGTGAATTTAAAGCCTAAAAGCTGGCAAACATGTGTTTTGTGTGTGCGGAAAATGCCCCGAAGCTGATTGGATTTGTGTTGTAAAGGGCAAAATGGGGATGAGGGGTTGGAAGGGTTGATTGACGTTGAGCTGTGGCTTGAGCTCGCAACCAATGCCGATGCTGACTGACTGACTGACCCCCTTTGGGCTCCCACACCTGCACTTTAACCTTGATTTAAATCTCATACCGGATGAGTTTTTATTTATTTAATTTTTTTTTCAAAAGAATTTCGCTAAATCGAAAGCTTGTTCTAGATTTTTTTTTTTTTTTTTTGTTTTATTAAAATATTAATTTTTCATTCAAAAGAAATTGGCATATGGAAACCATACATAATTTCATTTTTATTTAAACCATCACTCTTCAGCAACAATTTTTTAAATGGATTATCCAAAATATATCATCTGTCAAAAGTAATATAGCTCCTGTTAATGGTTATTATTTTTCGTTTTAAATTAGTAGAGAATTAGCAAAGGTATATATTATTATTATAGAGAAAAAAATTAAAAATATTTTTAAAAAAATAGTATTTTTAATGAAAGTTTTTGTTACAATGTGAACTCTATCTTCCACGATAACAAGATTTTTCAGAATTTTTATAAATAAATAAAATTTACTATATTGAAATTAAATAAAATATTTTTAGTCTTTTTTGGCCTCTGGGGTCATATAGACTTTGTCTATATTGGTCACAATATAATTAAAATAAATTTTATGGCATGGGAGGATGGGAGCGATATCCACTTGTCATTGGAACGGAAAGCGAGATATCTACCTCTGCTCCTAAGGACAGGAATATTTACTATAGTTTAATAGAAAAATGTCAATTTATTCTGAAACTACTAATTTGTGTAGATATTTATGGTAAATTTTAATATAATTAGAACAATAATTGTTATCTGGTTATATTTATTCAAATTAATTGGTAGTCTATAAAATTTAAATTAAGTTATGGCTCAGGTCGAGAAGTCAACCATTAACTCAGATCATGAAGCAAGAGGTCTATCTCTAAGGAACAGGGGCAGACTGAATAATTATTTAAACAATAAAAATAAAAAAATTATATAAATAATAGCTCTAAGCAAGGGGGTCTTTAGTAATTTTATTTTATAAGAAATATTTATTAAAATTCGATTGGAAATTTGATAAAAATATCTTTTTACAAATTTTTTCTAATTTGGCCGCGAAAGATATTTTTGTCTTTATTTAAATTATTAGACAATGTCCGTAGTGGTTATGGATTTTTCAAGAATCTTATTCCCGGTTCTCCCATTCCAACATCATCTCTGACGACGTTGCTTTGTGATAGGAATGTTCTTTATGAAAGCAATCTCCTTGCCTCGAAATTTCAAAACAAAAAATCGTCTTTGGTTTAGTTTTTTAATTATATAGAAATTAATTGATTTTTTTTTAAATAATTAAAAAGAAATGAAATTTTTCTTTAAATATAAACCAAGATTTTAAGAGATCCCGGGCATTTCCTCTTTCCTCGCTTCACAGACAGAGTAAAATAGGTTTATTTTATTTAAGTTAGGTCAAATAGATTCTAGATCCTCTTTTGTTTATCCAAGCTGTTCTCTCAGCTGGATTAAATGGAAACTTAAAATCAATCTTGCGAAATTTGGTGGGTTATTTTTCTTAAAAATAAAAAAAAATAAAAAAATTTATATAATGCTAGAAATAATTTAAATTTAAATATTAATCCAAAATTTTAAAATATTTTTTTTCTCTGATGTTTTCAATTTATTTTGTTATAGAAAAATATGAACTTTTTTGCCATTTCGTATTTGGTTTCCAATGATAAATAAAAAAAAATTATGAATTAGAGAAATAATAAATAAAAAAAAATTAATAAATTCATATAAGGAATGAATCCAAAATAAGGTAAAAATTCCACCGATATTATTCTTATAAATTACTATAATGGAGTAGCTTCTTTCTAGACCTCACTGAGGAAGACTTGCAGCATGAGCGGTCTAAACGTCAGTTCTCAAGGAGGGGATAAATAAAATATATAATTTGTAACACATATATATTTATTTTTTTTTTTACAGGAATGAAAAGGCCTTTTATATCCTTCCCATATATGTCTACAGCCCTAGGTGAGTGCAACATTCATTATGAAGCATTTAACATGAAATAAACCAATGACAGTGACCGTGACACACACTTTCATACCTTAATAATGCATTTTCTTTAGATAATTTCTTAAAACTATTTGCACCCAATGAAGCAAAGACAGGGGAGGGGTGAGGAGTAGGTTAAAAATACGAATTAAACTGTTATTTTTTTAAAAATAGGTCTTATTTTCCAAATTTAGATTTCGTTGGCAATTTAAAATGTCTTGATCAAAAATGTCAGCAAAATTTTGTTATGGTTTATGGTTTTTTTTTAAGAAAAAAATTATTTTGTAATTTGATCAACTTAAGGGGAGCCTGTATGCAGTATTAATGAAATACAACTGGTTAATTAATATTATTAACATGAAATGGTATATCACGGGTTTGATTATTTGACTTATTTTAGGTGGAATGCCTCTTATATTATTAAATTAATAAGAAATTAGTTTTTTTCTGGGCTAGGGATATCTAACAAGAGTTAGAATAAAGTTTATCTTCACAAACGATATTTATGGTGGGCATTTGAACTTTCTCGTCTCAAGAATACCAAGGTGCATTAATTTTTTTATTTTTATATAAGTCTGAGCTCTAAAATTTGACCGTACAAAAAAAATTTTTTCTTAGCTATTTACATGTAAAATCATATGAGAAGATTATTTATATTTTATATATATCTATACAGAGATACCAAATATGACATTAAACATGATTTAGTTTTAGAACGTAAATAACAATTCTTTTTTTTTAGCGAATATAATGTCTTAATAACTTTTCTAATTTTTAATTTAAAAAATAGAAAGCCAAGTCGCTCTGGTAATTAAAACACTTTTAAAACAGCGGGAAAATGAATCACATTAAATTAAAAATAAATATTGTTTACTCTAATGCCAAAAAAAAAATCTCTTTAAAAGTCTTATTTGTTTTTAGTAATGTTAACATAAAAACCAAATTAGATCATACGTATAGGAACTCTCCATTATGAATAAAGCCAAACAACTTTTTATAAAGTATAAAAATATCATGAAAGGATTAATATAAACATGTTTAAAGAATTAAATTAAATTAAATATTTATAATTATAATAAAATTAAAAATTCAACTTCATAAAAGTCCATTTCTAGAAAAGCAAAGTGAAATCAGGTCATCATGAGTTTTTCACGTCATCAGGAATACTTACTAAAGGAAAGTCCCTTTTCAAATAGGAGATTCCCTTTGGGATGAAATAAGTGCACGGAAAATAAGTAGAAATAATAATAATAATCATAAGAAGGAATGATGATAGATACTCGTCACACCAGGCTAATATTGAAAGGTGGTGGTTTTCAAAACAATGCCCCAAGACAATATATATCTTTTGTTGTTGTCAAAACAATCACCTCGTACTCATTTACCTCAATCATTATTTAACTTAATAGTATTTAATTAGGGGCGATTAGCTGAGGGGCTTTTTATCTTGAGCCAGGTTCAAATTTCAAGGCGAAAATTTATCCAACAATTAGCGATGCTTCTTCCTGGAGAAGGAAACGGGAACCTAATTATTCCCAAGAAAGTTCTTCTCTACAATAATCAAAACCTGTCAGTCATTAACTGAAGCGAATGTAATTTAAGAAAATTTTACTCGGCCTCAATGGGGGAGGAATCCACATCCTTTTGACTTTTATGGATTTAATGTCAACCAATAACCCCAGGACTACAGGTCAGGACTCGCCAATAGTTAATAATTGATAAATTTTTCATTGGAATATAGAATTTTTAATTTTAAAAATACTAGAATAAATAGGACAGATGAACTATTGATTTGATTTATTATATATGTCAAATCAATTTTATAAATTGAAAATAATCTTGATTCCTGTTTTAAAAGCTATTCATAATCAAAAAGAATTTATACAGTGATGTTTAAAAAAATTAAATCAATTGAATCTAAAAAAAAGGACACCAGAGAGCTAGTTAAGTGTATGTATGTGTATAAAAGAGAAGAGCAGAGAGAGGTATCATTTGAAAGTCAAATTCAATCCTCTCTCCCTCCCTCTCTCTCTCTCTCTCTCTCTGCCTGATTCGGTTCAATTCAATAAAAAAATTCTGTGAAAAAATTCTTGTGATAGGGAAATCATTTCCTATCGAATACATATCATAGAGATTGAGTTAAATCACACATTTCACTAAATGTCAGATAATGATAAGAGGATGATATTAAATTAAAAAGAAAAAAAAAAAACAAAGATAATCAATTAATAATTAGAAGTAATTTTAATTAATTTCATAATCTATTATATATCACAACGAATAGGAATGAATTAAGTAATTTTCGTGTTATAAAAATTAGAAGAAAAAATGCAGATAAGGAAGATTTAGTCAAAGCTCAGTCCTTGTCTTAGAGCACGGTCACGTTCAAAATTTTAAAATCTTCAGTATCTTTTGTTGATATATAAATCTGTTGTTCAGATGATATATTATGATTTTGTTGATATATTTGGATAATTCTGGAATGGTATCTAAGCTGCTGCCTATATAGAAAGAATTTGTCGTCTTAGAATATATATATATATATAGTCTATAAGACCTGAAATGCCGAAAAAGACTTGAAAAAATTTCAAAATTTAGTTTTGGATGCCTTGATAGGAGAGGCAGTGAGGCACTCCAACAGAGTGCATAATTGACAGCGTGAAAAATACGAAAAATCACAAAGAAAAAAAATCTGGTGTGGTTAAATGAACATAACACAACTTTCTTTTGACTCGCCTAACACCATTTTCGTAACGCCACTCTAATATTCCTAAAATAACTCCTTAATAAGATATGAAATTTTTTTTGGATATTTTGAAGAGAATTCATTTGAGAGTAAGAATGTTGTATATTAAAGCCCTTTTGCATTCCTAGATAGGCCTATTAATATTATTATTATTATTATTAGAACTTTAAACGAACTTGTTAATATTTTCTTCTTTATGAGAGCTCTTTAGTCCAAAAACTTTGTCGACATCAGCAACAAGTCTCAAAACAAATCCCAAGTATTTGGCAATATGACATGAGTAGGGGCTTAAAGAGAGTTTCTAACCATCATGTCACAGTAATTCTCTCAAAGTATCCTGAACCCAAGCTATATATTTTAAGTATTAATTAATAAAAATATTTTCTGCTTTAGAGATCAATTTGATTTTGACAAATAAAGAAGTATTATTTAAAAAATTGATTACAATTTAATGGAGACAAAAATATACTTATGTAGCTGAGTTTGTTGAATATTAATTAAAAAAACATGGAAAAAATTTAATTTTTTCTTGGCGTTTTATAGGAAGACAAAATGGGGAGGGGTGGGGGACTGCCTGACATTTTTATAAAAAATCGAATAATCATTAAATTTGTTATATTATTTAAAAAATTTAATTATAAAAAAATTTTAAGAATTCTAAATTAAAAATAAATTCATCTTGAAGAGAAGTAATTTTTTTAATTTGACATTCTTGTTGTTGACGTTTCTTCTTCAAAAGGAATCATTTATTCACTTTTATATAAATATAGATCAATTTGATCAGTGATTTGATTTATATGCAAAGACATAGTATTATTTCAACAAATGAAACGAACAATTACTAGAGAAAGTCAATTCAATCCAGCGGGTCTTATACAGAGTATTCGAAAATTAGAAAGAGACTCAAGACTCACATCCAACTCAGAGCTAAGTGTAAAAAATTATTATAAACATCTTTAGGCAGTGATAGGGTGTTTTTATTTTTTTTTTCACTGGTAATTATTTTGTATTTATACAAAAGATTCATCGAGATAATTTTTACCATTGGTAGTATTCATCTAAATAAGGTCGAAACATAATTAGGTATCTAATACTAGAACTCATCGTAATCATAGGCAAATCCAGAGAACAATTGGAGGAGGAGGAAAAATTAACCTCTCTTTCTTAGCAATGGGGGAGAGTAATGGGAGGATTTCCCCTGATCATAATACAAATATTCTATTTCTATTTGTTATAAGTGTCAATAAATATTATTTAAGATTAAATTAATACAGTAACACAACAAATTTTTTTTAGTGATATAAAATAATCTACATGTATACCTGTATTTAAAAACTCCTTAACCCTTGCGCCACCTCGAAATATTATTTAATTTGCCTAAAATTTTACACATATATATATATATATATATATATATATATATATATATATGCAAACATTTTTGAAGGGTTAAACATTTCTAACTTTCGAAAATAAGGACCACCCTAATGAAATTATAATGACCTTTATAATAAAATTTTTTTTAATTCTATCTTATTTAATGTATGTGTTGGGGAAGGGTTAGCGAAGAATTTGGAAAGTTTGTCCTCGAATTTCAAAAGGTTGACGATCAGTGAGCTAAGAGATATCGTTTCCTCTACGCGAGATTTGTCAAAATCTGTAATATCTATATTTCTATCAACAAAAAAAAAAATTATCTTCCTTCAAGTCATGTGGATATTCTCCAAAGGCAGAAGCGAATTCAGCTCCACTTCTCCCCCCTGCCCCACCGAAAAGCCGAAAAATTAGAAATTCAAATTTTTAATAAAATAATACGTTTAAATTTAATTGAAAAAAATAATAGGTTTAAACTTATAATGTATAATAAGAACATAGCAAAAAAAAAAAGAAAAACCAACTCTAAAAGTTATACAAAAAAATTTTATTTAAGCCCTCTCTCTCCCAAACGAAAATCCTATCAAGGGAGTAATTTTCCTTCAATTATACAGATGTCCACGTTCTCTTCCTTTAAAGTCTTGACCTTCTTTTTGTACTCTGATCTTTTAGAAACTCACAAATCATGACTTAATTAATATAATCTAAAATTAAATACAAACTAGAATGAATGAAAGTCTAGTTTGTTTTTTTTTCTCAACATCAAAAAGAATCAACTAGATTACCTCTTTGAAATTGAACGGATAAGAAAATTTACCTTTTCTTTTTAAATTGCTCTCGTGTGATCAAAATTTCTTGATAAAGGAAAGAACAACCACGAAATAGTCGATCTCTTAAGTACCAGCCTGGTTTGCGAATTTTATTTGAAAAGAAAGGTGAGAGGAGATTCTATAAAATGTTTGAAGAATGTCCTATTCTACCTTCGGGAAAGATAAATATACAAATAAAAATATTGAGAAAAAAATGAAAAGCTAAAATTTTTTTAAATTTTAATTAATTAATTGAGGACAAAGTACAGACGATGTTTTTATAAAATTGATATGGATAGTGAGGTAAAGTATTTTGAGTGAGGGAAATAAATGTTTTTTATATTAATTAATGTTTGGCCGGCCGGCCTGGCCTTGGAGGAACAGCCACCAAGACCAAGGGCTCATTTTATTCAAAAGCTCCGAGGAACCTAGCTTGATTATAAAATTTTTTGTTTTTGAGAAATCTTGTTCATACACACCATTTTGAGAGACCTATTTATTAGACATCAAAACGTGTATTTCCGTTGAGATCTCGACATCGATTTTTTTGTGATCGCAATACTTTCTCACTATATATATTTCATATATAGGTAAGAGAAAATAAAAATCTAGTAAAATTAGCAATTTTTTTTTTTTTTTTTTCTTTTTCTTTTCAGCATCTTAGGGTCTTAGAAGATGCATATAAATATATATTTATTACGATACAATTATCCAGGTTTATTTATTTTATCAATGTATCGAAATGATTGAAATAAATTTTCATCGGATTGCATTTCCTTTGCTTATAGGTTATCAAAATTGATAATTGTTAATTCCTTTAACTTTCGACTACAGGGTGGGGAAAATAAACATTTAATTAATTATCTCTTTTTTTAAACAATGAAGAATCTCATTCTCACTTCACCTATCAATAATGGCTAAGTCCAGAAAGTTTTATAAATTAAATTCCCTTTGAGCAATTATTTTGATTAGAGATGGAATGGAAAATTCGGTTTGGAGAGGTGAAATTTTTCCATGGGAGCCTCTTAAATGTCCTTTGAGTCCTATCTTTTGTTCCGCTCGGCCTGTTCGCCGATATCGATGATTTTTCGCCATCTCAACACCCTCCTCTCTCTCTCTCTCTTTCCATTCTCTTCCTCTTTTTTACTGCAAAGCTTGCCCTCTAACTTTTATCTCTTTTAAATTTGAGAAAATGGATATTTTGTCCTTTTCTTTTAGTTTCGTCTTCTTATCTATCTTTCACATGTAAATTTTTTCAACAAATTAACGTTTTCAAATGTCTAAAATCGAATTTGTTTCTTTCGAAGCAAAAGCAATAGAAATAAAAGAGTTTCTATTTTTGTTAAATTATTGGGAATAAATAGTAAGATTTTCTAAATTAGGCATTAAAAATTGAGAGTTCCGAAATTGTAATTGTATGGAGTACATACACTGTTCCGATGACTATTATTTAATTAACTAAAGATATAAATTTTGTTTTATTTTTAGATAATACTTATATTTTTCTTGTATGATTATGTAAAACGTCATATTGTAAACGCATTCCTCTATCATTGGGAATATTTAATCCTAGTTTGTATGTAGGTGTTTCAACTGGAAGAAAACTAAATTGTTTAGTTTTATAGACTATATTTTAATCATTTTGCCTAAAATGTCGTATTTCTAGGACAACTATCATAATAATAAAAAAATATTTTTTTTTTCTAAAAACAAATTCATTTAAATGGCAGGATAAAAGTTAAATGAGGAGAGCAGAGTAAAAGCGCATGAGTAATCAGAGGTGGCAAAAACATCAGGAATATTCTTAAATAAAAAAAAGTAAAATTAAATCTTGAGAAGGACTTAGAGGTAATTGTTTCTTTTGTCTTTTCATTCTTTCTGCTATATTTTATAAAAAATTCTCAATCATATCGCATTAATTAATACTTGTAAAAACTTGAGGTACCACAAAAAAAAGGGCTAAAATATGTATATTTTACTTTTTTGACAACAAATTTTGAAATTTTTCCAAATCATTATATTGTTTACTGTCACTAAAGGTAATTTTAATAATTTTTATCATAAATCTTATCTCATTTAATTTTTTAGATTGATTAAATTCTTAATAAATTAATTTACAGGTGAAAATGGTGATCAATTAATCAAGTTATAAGTTATTATAAATTATGAAGATTAATAAAAAATTTAAAGAAAAACTCGTTAATTAAAATGAATGAATCCTTTCCTTAGCATAGATTAGAAAAAATAAAACTTGTTAAGATCAAGACATTTATGAATTATAAAGATAGGAAAAATCTGATGTGAAACAAACAAGTTAAGACAGATAATCACTAACTATAGTCAAAGAAATATTACACAATGCAACAAAAAAAAAGTAATTAATTAATAATAATAATAATAATGATAATAACATGAAAAAATTCATATGTGTATTATAGTTGTACTTATCTAATTTCGCATTTAATATTTATTTTATAATAATTTATTTTATAATATTGGTCATTTGGTTAATAGATGCAAATAAAAATAAAAGCTAAATAAAATTGTGAACCCAACGCAAAAAATTTGGTGTGATAGCATATCACAATTTTCCTTATCTTAGGTAAGAGAAAGTTGTGTGACGTATGGTGGTCATATCAGATTTTTCTGTAAGGAAGGAAATAAATACAATAATGATTTTTTTTAAATAGTTTTTATGACCAAGTGACATTAAGATCGCCTAGAATTGACCCCAGGATCTCCAGTCTCCCCGAGGAATCGATGTGCTTCCTTTGGTCCAGTCCAACGGACATTAATTTTTACTTTTTTATTAGTTACTCTAGATCAGGGGTGGCCAACCAGCCAGAGAGTCTCGGTTGGTGAAGATAACTGACTGACCCACGACATAGAAAATCATTTTTTAGATAAAGAATAAATTTAAAAAGAAAAATTTTGGTTGTTTAATGTTGGTAATATAGTTAAAATGTGATATTGTTAAAATGTAAATTATTATGTTATTTCAAATAAAAGAAATAAAATTAGTTTAAAATAGGATACATAGTAAGATTCCATTAATAAAATGTAAAATAAATTTTGATAATTTTAAACTATAAATTGAAATTGTAACAAATGATATTATAAAAAAGAGAATCTTAACTTGAATTGAATTTATATATTAATATAATTGAGTAAGTCACACAAACACACATAAATTTAAAAAATTCACTGGTGGTCAAAAACCACGATATAAAAAATACATATAAGCGCAAGGTTGCAATGCGCTATTTGTAATCAACCCCAATGCGCCACGGTTTGGCCACCTGTGCTCTAGATCTACTTTAGAGACCACCCATATGTTATATCTAGAACAAATGAGCTCTATAGGAGTAATTAATCCAAAAATCTCATTTGGGTTATCTATCAGCAGAACTAATTTCTGCAACACATGCCAATAAGACGTTAAAAATATATGAATAAATTTAATCTATATATAAAGAGATTGTTTAGATTCTTAGGTCAAGTGGAAAACTAGAAAGGGCGTAAAAGCGAGTGGGTCTTCCTTTTCCCTTTTCTCTTTAAATCCTAATAAGAATGTTGATAGGGAAGCGAGATTCTTCTTCGCCCTTGTTCGTTAATACTCAAGTAACGCAACTATAATATAATATGTTGACGTACTAAGTAAAAATAATGAGAGGAGTGAAATTTCCATAAAGGGAGAGTGATATACGTTTATGTGGGATAGAAACTATCGAGTGATTGGTTGGCAACTTGTAAGACAAGCTTAATGGTAAAGCAAGCAAACGCTGAGAATTAATTGAAATTCTCATGAGTAGAAGTTTGTTCAGAGATCACTGGAAAGGTTGTCTTTAAACCAATCAATCTTAATTTTATTAGAATTAAATATTTCCTAAATCATATTCAAATAATAATGAGAACAAATCTAAGTTGATCACGATTGATAATTACGATAATCTCCTGTCGAAATGAAGGTGTTGCAATCATAACATTGTTGACTTTTCGATATTTTTAAAAAATGAGCAACCCTTATAGAAAATTTTTTATTTCATTTTTTATATCTCTATGAAAATACTTTTAGCAATTTTACTAAATAAAATGTTTTCTTTTGTTGGTTAGTTAGGAGCTCAATACTCTAGTTAAAATTACTTTTGGTATTTGAAGGCGTGGAGTGGGGGGGGGGAGGGCGGAAGGCATGTGCATGCTCCAGATATTCACAAAACCACTACAGCCGCTAACAGTGAAATGCACAACACCACAGCAGTTGTGGGCCCTACCTCTGCCCAGTACTAAAGACATTTTAAATAGAATATAAATAAAGTGAAATGTTTACATCTGTTTTTTCTTCATGGGAAGCAGTTGTATCGAGAGAGATTGCACTTTAAAGTTCTGCCCTTTATAAGCCAATGTACGCATGCGCATCATATTCATCTAACATTTGAACAAGAAGTTTGTATTATATCAAAAATTTCAGATATTATATATATATATATAGGTCAAAAAATTGTTTGGAACTATGCTCTCTCTAAGAGAGATAAATTTTGTGTCTATCGGCGTGGTTTTCCACTGTTCTAGTATTAACTTAAATTAAGAGTTAAAGAGGATGCTAACATCTCTGAGTCAAAACTTCGACACGTTTTTTAATGCACTGTTATTAATATACATATAATAAAATAATTAAGATTAAATTTCATATGTATAATAGTCATGTTTTACCTTAATCATACATTCATAATATTTTTTTTATAATTATTTAATAAAAAGCTACATATTATTGTAATTAAATTTATCAACCATCAAGAAAATCTGTGCACCCCTCCAATAAAAATCACTTTATAAGGTCCGAAATTCACCCTCAGTGTAAAGGATATCTTTGTAAGATGATAATACAATTCCCAGGTGGATGATTTTAACAAGTTGGAAATGTTTTCTATTGAAAGAGAGGGTTGGAGAGAAAAGAGGGTAAATTAACTATAAATAAACTGAGGGAGAGAGAGGGCTTTACACGAACAAAAATTAAATGGACCGATATATGGTTTCCACATGAAATGTCATTTATTATTAAATGTCTATGGACAATAAAATCTTTCAATTCCAGAAGCGGAAAGATGATGAGTGTAATTATTTGGAATTTAGAACCTATCAGCCATTTGGGCTCAATGGTTATTGGTATCTTTGTGGCCAATATAGAGAGGATTATGACACAATGATTGCTTTGTTTATGCTTTTCAGAATGGCCTATGAATTTATCACTTTAGAAGTATTATTACTACATAAAATATTCATATAAATCAGGGACGTATCTAAGGGGGCAAGCTAGTTTTCTGGGAGATGTATTAGTTTGCCGCCAATCTCCTTCAAAAAAACACATGTCTGATATAATAATTTATATATTTTTCAAAAATAATTAATTTCGGGGCTCTCTTCGATCACCAGAGTTCTTTGTCTTAAACTTTATTTAAAATAACTTCAGTATTGAGCATATGGAAGCGTAAGGGGAGAATTATAGTCAGTCACCGATCAGAGCACATCTAACAAAGCCGTTGGAATGGTTACCACCCAGGTTGCTAGATTTCCCCAAAAACTCCGAACTCTGTCCGTCAGTGATGCACACTACTGGCAACGGTGCAGCCCTCCCTCCTTACCCCGCATAAAGTCCAGTTATATTAATGATTAAATCGAGTATAAGTCGCCACCTCTAGTAAAATAATATATTATAATTTTTTTAACTCTAAGTTCTATTTATTCTTATTAAGGATTTCAAATTTGCATATAAGAATTAATTCTTCGTATGAAATTTTTGTATGTATGTTTAACACATGTGTGTGAGTGGGAGAGAATTATTCGTTAATATTTCTATGCAAACGAGGATAATATATTCACTGGGGTATATAATCCAATTTTAAAATAAAATACTTGGCTCGGGGAACGAACCAAGGCACAGACATACACACCCACACACACCTACATAGATACATTCACCTCTCTCTCTCTGACTTCTTGGTTGATGTTCATAAATCCCGATAAGTCTCTACAGAGTACTTAGTATAGTGCACTATCTACATGCAGAGTCTTACCTGGATTGTGGCATCCATCTCTCTCTCTCTAATATACTTAAACACTTAACAAAGGTTCTGTGTGCGTGTAAGAAGAGAAGATTTATATATGCCAACTTTAAACCAAAAGATATCCCCTTTAATAAAGTACGGTTTATACACACGGGATATTAGCTAATTCGAATTTAAATACTTATTATGAAATGGGTCCCTATCAATTAAAACCCAAAAATGTATTAATTCTGCTCTTTAGCTCTTTCTAAATAAGAAATTATTATTATTATTATTATTATTATTTTTTAATAAACTCAATTTGTCAACGACCTTTTGGACTAGCTGGATTCTGAAAATTACTTTTAAAAGCTTCTAAGCTATAAAAAAAAGAAATGTTCTCCAGTTTTTATTTCTTATGCTATAGAAGATGTGAACTGAATATAAGAGTATAAATAAGATTTTTATTAAAAAATATGACAATTTCTTCTTATCTTAAAATCCTCTTAGAAATAAAAAAGAAAAAGAAAATTAATAAAAAAAATTATTTTGTAAGAAAACTAAAATAAATGAGTATTTATTAATGAATTTATTAATAAATTTATGATAATATGATTGAAAAATTAGAATAGTAAAAATATTATAAAAAAAAAGGGAAAAAACTTTCTATTTTATTTTCTCCCTCTCAAAAAAAAAAAAAATTTCGATGAAATGAAGAAAAAACAGAATTGTTACTGTCAAAAATTTTATTAGCCTGTCAACGTTTCGGGAACTAAACTTCAGCCATCAATATCGGGTTGATATCTGTATATTTTATAATATACATGTACCAACCTAACGAATGAAGAAGGTAAATAATATTTTGTTAATGATCATAATAATTTGATGATGAGTGGGATTTCGTCCCTGAAATATTGACAGTTTTGGGCAGAAAGAAGTCTATTTTGTTTTCATCTTCTTAAAAAAAAGCAATAATACCTGTTAAATATAGAAATAAATAAAATATATAAATAAATAAAAAATTCAGATAAAGGAAATTGCTCCTCGAATTAGATCGTCCTCACCCGACCTATCCCTTCAAAAAAAAATTATCTCAATGTCGAAATTGTTTTAATGATTTTCATTATTTAATTAGGCCCGTATTTAAAAAGAAGAAAGTCTTAAGGAGGATTTTACTAAGATTTTTATATAGAATTTCTTACATTAAAATTTTTCTTAAGTGGCTAATTCAACAATCCACTTTAGTTGTCTAAGTCAAGAAAAATATTAAAAGAAATTCTTTATAAAAACTAAAACTCCCTAAGTTAAGATTTTTCTTTTAAGATCGTGTATTTCCGAATATTCAATTACTTGGAAAACTATTTATTTAAGATTTCCTTCTTTCATATTTAATATAAACAAATAAAATTTTGTTATTCTTATAAAATTTGAAGTTTAGTGCTCAACGTAGAGCAGTCAAAGTTTTCATGTCTTTATTTTTGACAACCTTTTAATAGATAATACAAAAAAGAAAGAATTTTATAAATCTATTATTTTAAAAAATGAAAAGACAAGTTCAGTAATAAGGCCAACTTTGGATGGTCAATAAAAACTCAAAATTGAAACGTTACGAACAAGGTTTAATAGTGCATCTTCAGTCAATTTGATCATTGTATTTATGTTCAAAGATGGCCAGCTTGTATTTGAAAAATAAATATATAACAATGTATATAAGAGCGATAATTATGTTAATTTATTTTATATATAATAACTTTGTTTTGTTTTAATATTGTATTAATATTGTTTTTTTTTTGTTTCATATTTTACCTATAT
>JAAAKE020038559.1:0-26790 GCA_010014785.2 Anisolabis maritima
AAAAAAAAAAAAAAAAAAAAAAAAATGTAAAAGGAAAATAACTTTTTTCCTTTAATGGGATATGTTGAATATTATTTTGATTAAAAAACTAAATTAAAATTGTCTTGAAAGGAGAAAAAAGGGGAATAAGATAAAAAGAAATAAGATAATAAGAAAAAAATGAGAAGGAAAATAATTTTAATATTTTTTTCCTTTTAGAAAATTATAATATTATAATGTCGACACTCCCGGAATTCTTTTGAGTTAAGTAAGAGTCATGCCTCCCCCTAACTTAGGGGTAAGGATTTGAGGAATTTGGAGAGGCAATTTTGTGATTGTGATTGGGCTTAGATGTTATGGAGGAGCATTTTTTTTTAGGATGGAATATATATTAATATTTTTGCTTAAAAAAATATTCAGAAACATTCTTAAGAGAAATTCTTACTTTTTTATAGAAGATATTATAAACTTAAATTACTTAAAGATCTTTCTTGCGTCTGTTAAATATAAAAAATAAATACAAAAATATAAAATTTTATATTCCTTACTTTTCGTATTTATTTTTTGTATTGAAATTTGTCAACTTAAATACGATTGAATTGTCTCTTAAATATCTCTATGTACAAAAAAGAATGGTAAAATTTATCTTGAGTTTAGATTTTCCTTAGGAAAAGTTCCGCTTAGTATTCGGACCTTTATGATAGATTCTTTTAATAATTATAAAAATTAATTTTATAAAAATTCCTTTTTTGGCGAAAAAAATTAAAAATGATTTGGAATGGAGACATAAATTTCTAATTAGAAGTCAAAGATCCGTAAGGTGCAATGGGGTGGATTTGTGTGTGGTGAGAGAGGAAAAAGCCACCATCTCTCTTCCTCTTTTTCTATTCTTCTCTCTTTCTCTTTCCCCATCTTCAATGCTAGCCTCGTAATAAATTATCCGAACCTTCGCTCATTAGTCTAACGATGGAAGGGAAAGGATTCGACTATTTCTGACCCTTGTTATACAAACAAAGAGACAGAGAAAAAGGGTGAGGGTTTTCAGGGAAATATATGAATTATAATAATTATTCCACAAAATAAAATAAAAAAATATCATATCCAAATAATTAATTTCCAGATTGTTCAATTAAATTTTTTTTAATAAAGATTTCTTAGAATTTGAAAATTTTTTAATAAAAAGACAGTAACGTCGTAATTTTAATTAAAAAGAGTGACTAAAGAATAATTTTTTTTTTTTGACAATATATTTCAAAAATATGTTAATGAATTAATTTTTAGCAAGTCATGAATTAGAATTAACGTTAGATAATAAAGAATGATCGAGATTCGACATTTTCAATCAAAAAATAAAAGAATTTTTTATTTATTTAAAGTGCATTATAATAACCATTTTGTTTTGTTTTTTTTTTTTTTTTTTTTTAATATAAAATGAGACTTTTTCAATAACTAATTTAGATCAAGAAATTTTTTATGTTGGTATTTAAGAAAAAATTATCTAACTTCTACTTTACTTGTACCATAAATAAGATCGTGTTTGCTTATTAGAATTTAGGTAAAGTGACAAACTCAAGATTAATTTTTCCAAAGCTCCTCAAGAAGGGACCAAGCGTGTTCTCAGTTGTTAATTTCTAAGAACTAACATCGGCGCAGCAGGAAGGGCTTTAGAGAAGTTCGGGAGAATTTATTTTATTTTATTTATTTCATTAATTCTTGAGTTAGTCATTTGGGCTGCCTACTAAGTAAAAATGAATAATAGTAAAAATTATGCACCAGCTAGTCTTTAAGATATTTTTTCTAAAAATCCTATTTCGTCTGGTGGAATAAGCTCGTCCTCACTAAAGAGAGCCATTTACTACAAAGAAGCCCAAATAAAATTTATAACAAGAAAAAAACCAGGGCTATTGAGTTGGTATTTGTGGTTTCCAGACATACTTAAAATTTTTGCAAATTCTAGAAAAGATTAATGAAAATTATCTTCCGAAATCAATGTGTAACCAATCCTTTTGTAAGTTTGTTTCGATTACAAATTTTTGTTACAAGTCTCTCAGTAAAAAAAAAAAAAAAAAGTAAAGGAAATTGATTTTGATCGGAGAAAAAACTTGGAGTCAGACTTACGAGTATATGACCCGACAGTCTTGGAAAAAAATAGATGAAACAAGTTAAAAACGGAATCTCGTTCAAATTTGACAGATTTTTCCCTCTCATTTAAAAATAAAATTCCAATTTGTTGAATTCTCTTCAAACGAAATCCGGTTCATGTCTAAATAGAAAGGTTTTTTTCTTTTGGCTAACCTAGCAGCTGATTAGCCCCTCTCTCTCTAAAATAGAGAGAGTCATAAATAAAATAGTCGGCGGTTGACACGGGGTCACTCGGTCAACTCACTCAGCCCGTGCACTAAATATACACGTGGATTCCATCAAGGTTACCCGATAAAAAGTCGGTTTTTCGGTCAATTTGACAAAATAATCGACTTAAAAAAATCGAATTAATTAATTTGATCATTTTCTAATAGAAAGTGTGTGTGTGTGTTTTGAGATACGATTGCAGTCGAATGCCTTTACGGATTGAAACAATTTAAAGCCAATGGAAATATCAAACAAGATCAAACTTGTAAAATCAAAATAGCTATTTTCTAAAAACCAAGAAAAAAAGACTGTAATAACAAATATTTATCATTTTTGTTCATAAATGTAATATTAAAAATTATTATTAATATAAAAATGAGTATAGCAACGAAGGGTACAATATGAATCTAATAATATCCAGGCTATTATTGTTAGAAAAACAAATAAAACCCTATCAGTCGGGAATATCCATTGTATTTTCAAAAAAAAAAAAATATTTTTTATAATATTTTCCTGTTTATTCATTTATCTTTCTTTGAAATTGCTTAAAAAAATCCAAAATATCTATGAATTTTCAAGAGCGAGACGGCAGTCTCAAAGCGCATATTCCTCTCTCATTCCTCACAGCTTAATGAGCGATATAAGATGTATTAGGGTCTAGACAGTAGTCAATAAGGAATAAAGGAGTTTGGAGCTTGCTTCAAAGACGTCACAAAAGCGCTTCATTTGAATATATTTTTTTACCCGGCGCTTTTTAAAGGCGCTGATTTATATTATAGTAGTCAAGATTCTGAAGAAGATCCTTAGTAGAGTTTGAAACCTTGACAATTTTTTATTCATATCCTGGATACCTCCATTTCCTGTTTATCCATCATTTTTGACATACAATAAATATACAAATATCCTCGTACAATACTACTATTTTAGAATTTATTTTATTTTAAATATTTTACTTTCATTTTATCTATTGCATTTTTATTGATGATGAGTACTTGTTTTTCAGGGATGTGGACTGAAGTTGGTCACAGAAACTACACATTTAATGTGGCGGCCGATGAGGATTAGTGCTCCATTAGCTAAGGCGGCGACCCTACGATAAAATCACTCTCTCGTTTTCTCCTCTCTCTCTCTCTCTTCTATATTCTCTCTCTCTCTCTCTCTCTCTCTCTCTCTTTCTTTCCTAAGCCTGCTTCTAAGGCAGCTTTACTTGGACCAGGAGTCGTTTTTGTGCTCCTCCATTGAATGACGCACTGTTCGCACCTGACGCTAATTAATAGATTTTTTTTTCTTTTAGCCCAAATGGTGTGTGTATCTGAGAACATATATATATATATATATATGAAAGTGTGTGTGAGTTTTTGTCTGAATGCTTGTTAGTAGTGCAGTCTTTTACAAGTCAGACAGTCAGACGGATAGATGGACAGGCAGGCTGACACAGCAGTTTGGCCATTCGCTTCAAAGTGTCTAGTAATAATAATAATAATAATAATAATAATAATAAATTATTATTATTGGAAAATTAATAATATAGATGATATAAATATTAACCACTTTATTATGCCTCTGAAGTTTTATTAAATAGAATATGAAATACGTCATAATTTTTCGGTATAGGAGGCGTCGTTTGTGGGAAAGTTACCCACCCACTTAAATATTGAAAATATTTATTCTTAAGAGAATTTTCTTGTTGAAATGGTGCCAGTAAATCGATTTAAATGGGTCCTTCTGGATTAGACTACTAATTACTACTCCAATAAGGGGCAAAATTAAAATATATTATTTATTGAAAGATATAAATAACAATTGCATTAATTTATATATGCATATAATAATCCAAATAAAAACTTAGAAAAAAAGATGAAAGCGCTTTAATAGAGTAAGTATAATTTTTAATTTGCAAATGTCTAGTTTATATGATTACCTAAAAAATATATCAATCATATATCATAGAATTTAAAACAAACCATTCTTTGCATAATAATCTTTTTTTCTTTTTCAAATTGAAATTACCATTTGATTGAAAAAATAAATAAATCATTCCTTTGACTAGGAATGTATTAAAAAAAAAAAAAAAAAAGAAAGATAATACAATGTTAATAACATTTTGTCTAATAATTTACAATCACTGTCCATATATAAATTGTGTTCAAAAGATGTTTGGCAATTAATTACGAATCCTTTCAGATAAGCCTCGCTAATAAATCTCATTTTCCTGACAAGAGACAATCTACGTGATTCACACCTGTTGGGTTTTGTCGTAAATCGTCCTCCCTTAAAAAAAATAAAAAATAAATTCCGACATGACAATTAATTGATCTCACGAGTCATTTCTAATATAAAGACATCATCTAAGTAATTCTATACTCATTTGTGAGATTTCTTTTCTTTTTAAATGTCGTCCCTCTTCCCTTTCGTCTTTTGCCTTTAAGGCTTTACTCTCTTTTTTTGACTTTCTAGGGGTCAAACAGCTCGGTCCAATAGGGCAGTAATGGATATTGCCTTAGACTTGAGGGAGCTTAAAGATAAATTAAAAGCGTGGCGACATTTTGAAAAGCTTTTCTTTATATAGATATATACATTGAGTGCAATTTCAATCGCCATACTCCCTATTTAAGGGGTTTTCGGGCTCTCTGATGAAATGCATTAGATATTTATATATACTGAATGGAGACGGTCTTTGTATAATTCCAAATTGCTATATTGTTGTTGTCGCAAGGGCATTCGAGGGCAGTAAAGGATCGAATTTGGCCCTTTTCCAATGTATATTCTACATTTCCAATCTATTCAATCTTGTACTTTTCAATTAAATTATATATTTAAAAATATACTTTCAATATAAATACAATTTAAATAAATACAATATTTTATTTGTAATCCAAAAAAATAAACAACAGTTGCAAAACTTTCCCCCACTTTCTCTTCTCCCCCCTAGCATTCACTTCTCCTAAATATTTAATTTCTTTTTTTGAGGATGCGATTAATAAGCCCAGGAGATAAAGAGAAAGTATATATAATCATGGGTTCAAATCCATCTCATGGAAAAAATTTATCTAACTCTATCAACTTCCAGATGGAACCCTTTTTCTAATCTATTATAATATTTAATATTTTTGTAAATGATGTACTATTTGTTACAGTCAGAAGTAGCCGACGGAAGTAATCTTACAACCTACATAAAAAGGTAATAATAAAAAAGACTAAGAAATGTTCTATCTTGTGTTTATGTGTAGAGAGTATAATAAACAAGATCAATCCCAAGGTAAGCGTTTGTCCATTGAATGTAGCCATCCTTAATAATCTCTTAAGATCAATAAAAAAAAAATAAAGGGTATGTCTAGTACAAACATAGAAAATTTAAGATAATTTTTTTTTGCATTTTTTGGGTCCTAGGGATCTGAAAAGTGATGATGTTTAAAAGAATTGGAGAGAGAAAATTATGATATTCTCTAACATTTCTCTTTTATGGATATTGCATAGAACGAAAAATTTATATAAAGTAGAGGGTTAAATAAAAATTTGTTTCAAATTGTGAAAGGAGTAAATAAGGATTGGGACTCCAGCCAGTCCAATAAAAATTTATTTAAAACAATTGAATACCAATATGTATAATTGTTTATCACTAAAACAGTAGCGCGGAGACCCCGCCACTCCTAAAAATCCATATGAAATGCTATATTGTAGATAAATTGGATTACTACAATATTCTAATGATACTGAATTTCCGTGCAAAAGAAGTCTCTCAATAAATAGTCAGCGCTTCACCCTTGGGGTAAGTAGAGGGTCTAATACTTATTTTTCATATACATGTTTTTAATATACTTTTATTTATACAATTATGTATTAAAAGATGATGTATGTCCTAGTGTAAGAGTCTTGTAAATAAATAAAAATAAAAAAGTAGTGTCCAATCCTAATAAAGATTACAAAACTACAAAATATTTATCATTAGGACCTAAATTCTAAAGCCTATCCAAAGATGATGTTTATGAATTTGGGAGTAGATTTTTATTAGTTGCAGTGGCATACTTATAGAAGAAGTTTTGCAAGCAAATACTCACATAAGAATGTAATACATATAACAATTTCAATAAACAAGTTCATGTAAATATTGTGGTAATGTGACTAATTAAATAATATTGTATAATTTTTTTATGTATTGTTGTAAATTAAAAAATTGCTTTTCTGTAGTGAATTCCTCTTTAAACTGGGCGCTGTCACCTGATTAATGGACTAAAAAACAAACAAATATATTTTCAGAACATTTTTTTTATGACTTCAAAAAATTTTATGCTCCATTTAAAAGAAAGCGATTTTGAAAAATATTTTTCCAAACAAAACAACTTTCAGGAGATGGCTTTTCCTGTCAACTAAAAATACATTCTTTGTGACTGTGAAGTATTTTTAAACTGTCAAAAAAAAAAAAAAAGAAAAAAGTCAAAAATATACTTGAATGGATTAGCATATAAATATCTATATATATGAGCTAAAAGAATTGCCAGGGAATTTCGTAACTACCTATCTCTCTGATTGACCCTGATTAACCTGACGGTGGGGTTATCTTCCTAATCAATCGAAGCATATATATATATACGTATATAGGATGGAGTTGAATTTCAAAGAGAGGGGTTGAAATTTATTCATTTTTCACCGGGCAGCTGCGTTCCACCCCATGTTAGTCCCCCACCCTTAGGCTGCAAACGAATTATTAATGTCCGTGTGTTACTAAGATTAGGGGTTGCAAAGGGAAATAAATCGACCCAAAAAGACCCTATGATTATATCTAGAAATATTAATAAAAGGATCTTTAAAAATGGAATATTTGAAAAATTAGTATAATAACAATAAATTAGATTCAATAAAAAAAATTCGCTGAGTTTTTGGTCAAATTATATACAAGGCAATAAACACCCTAAATTGTACACAAGGAACAAAAGACAGAAATAATTTGATTCGTATGTGATGAATCAAAGGTTGGTGAAATTTGTTCTCTGCTTTGCACAGATACGGGCACTTCGTTTAATAAAAGTCAGTTTTGCCAATATTTGGAAAATAAAATTTAAAAATTTTCTCTATTAGTCAACGCCATATACTTCTCTAGTTGGCAAATCATGAAAAATTAGTAAAAAATGCACCTCTTCGGATTTTTTTTTTTTTTTTTGAGTCTTTTTTCGGCATCGGAGGCCATTTAGACTCCGTCCTTATTTATTTATATTAGTAACCAATATAATATAAATAAAATTTTGTCGCTCATGACAGGAAGCGAACCACTGACCTTTGGTAAGTGAAGCCAGACCTCTAGCTCTGCACCAAGGGACAGGGCACAAAACTCTTGATGAAACAATTAATTGAATTTGGTATCCTTCAATAATGTCTAAATTTTTTCGATAATACCTAAAATGTTTGAAGTGTTAGTACCATATAATAGGTTAATTACATAAAGAGATATTTCAGTTTTGGTAAAAGCTCATTTAAATATATGCTATATAACAGTGGATTAGCAATTAAAAATTTTGGGATGTTGATAATTTATATTATACTCGTATAGCCATATATATACAAAGAGAGTTCTAGTATTTAATTTCATTTTATTAAAGGAAATTTGATTATTAAAATGTTTGAGAATAATTAAAATTTAGTTTATGAAATATTATTGAAGAACAAAAAAAAAAAAAAAAGGGGGGGGTTGAGTCACTCTAATTTCATACTTCACTGCTATAGAAGATAGAAAATAAAAGATTTATTGAATATTAATATAATCTAGGGTATTTCCCTCCGAAGAAAGAGAATTTTTGCATTCACTTTGTGTGTCTGGTATAACTCTATATCGAATTCTATATCGAATTTTTTCGTTTATCTCAAATCGAAAGCTAATTTTTAGTGATGGTCCACTCGTTGAGAATTCCCGTCATTTTTGGAGGCTAAAACTATTGTTCAAGATTTAGTATTCAAATACGTTATTCATATTTATTGTTTTAATAATTAAATTTAATTAATTGTCTATTTGTTAAAAATTTGCATTTTTAATTAGTGTATTTACTTTAAAAAAATGCGCTGAAGCAAGACACTTTGTGCTAATGATTGAGCTTAGATTATCTAATCTTTTAATAGATTCAAATTCTATTTTTTTCTTAGAAAATTCTCGTTTTTTAAAGGCCCACAAAAAAGTGTTAATTTGCAGGTTGGCTAGTTTTACGATGGTAAGTCATGGATTTTAAGTATAAAAATTGTCGTTAATGATTACATAATTTTTAATGACTCCTCCAGGGGAAGTTAAGGTTATTAAACATTGATTTTAGATTGTAAAAAAAATGCAGTCCTAGTTTCAACTTGAGAATTTAACTTTGCATATCCTGCTTTGTATTAGGGTGGAGTTTACCTCCCCCCTCTTTGACTGTTTCAAAGGGCTCCAATTAGAGAAGGGGTGTGTTTCATTAGCGAACTCCTCAATAAATAATACTCTCTGTATATACACAAAAGCGAATAACTCCTTCAATTTTTGAATTTGAAAAAAAAATTTTTACTCAGGAAGACCAAGCTTTTATGGGAAAAAGAAAATTACAAAAACATAAATAAATATCCTTTTAAGTCCTTTTGGATATCTGAGGTTATATAGGCAATTAAATTGTATATTATTTAAGTTACAAGTTATTCAAGCAAATTTATTATTATTTGGTGTCCAATTGATTTAAAATATTTTCACCCGAACTCACTTCACCTAAAGGTTATCAATATTGACAATGTCCTCACAGGATGGAGGTTTGAAAATTTAAACAAGAAAAAAAGAATCAGTTGAAAAATAGACAGATATATGCTTAAATATTATTACAAAATTTGTTTCCTTAATAAAAACTTAATTTGATCTTATATTCGAGTTCAAAAATTTAACTTTATATATTGTTCAAATTTTTTTAAATAAATCTTTAATAATCAGTAAATTCTGTGAGGTTACCGATAAAAAAATTGTCAGTCCTTGGTACTCACAAAAAAAATAATAAATAAATAAAAATATTAACAAAAATAAGGTCCCAGAGTCTATATATATCCATTTCTCCAATCCAGTTGACATTATTCCTAAAGAGAAATTAAAATTTTTTTTTGGCATCTGAGGTCATTTAGATAATTATTTAAATTAATTGGTAGCAAATATAATTTAAATAAATTTAATAGCTCAGAGAAGCGATATCTCTCCTTCTGTGTCAAGGGAGATGGACCTAATAGCCAATATAAATAAAATATTATAATTATTAAAGTGGATTTCAGCAAGCATGCGAGATGAATGTACTTTTGGAAGTAGTATTACAAAAAATTTTTGTAAGCCATTTCGAAATTTTTATTTTGCCTCTTGTTGACTATTTAATCCAGCCCTGAAGTGGCGAATCGAACGCTTAACCCAAACAAGAAAGAATCAGTAAATTATATAAATCGTGAATGGACCAATGGGAGATACATATTAAATAAGTATTAGTTATCGAAAAATACAGTATTATTTCTAACTTCAGAGAATTAATTGAAAAAATGTAAACTCAATCTTTTAATCTTATTTTTCAATTTGCTATTTATAAAATAAATGTATTTTTAAATTGATATTTAAATTGATTTCTTAAGCAGCACACAGACAGACACACGCATGTCCTAATATCTACCCAGAGAGAAAAAGAAAGAAAGAATTTGAATATAAATTATCATACATCTCTGTGTCTCATTTATACAATTAATTATTCGTAGTTATGGACACAAGATTTACGAACCTATTAAAATATTTGACATAAATACAAAAAGGTGTGGTAGGCTCCGTTCCTTTTTGTTTTATTTTATTTACAACTAACTTGTGGTTGTTGTCTCTATAGAGTTCTCTCACAAACAAATTGTTTTTAATAAAATTTACTTATTTTTGGCTTAAAAAAATTATATTATGCAATTAGAGGATGTCTCATGTTTAATTTGATTATCTATCTTTTGTTGATTAAAATATAATAAAAGAGGTGTGGTGAAGAGAAATTAGCCGCAGGAAGCAAAATAAGTCTCTCTAGTCCCTTGAAAAAGACGTTTCGGATAAAATTTATTTATCTATCTTCAGTCGATATTTCCGGGAGAGATAGACACAATCTTAATATATTCATGAATATGTTTTAGATTTTTGAAGATGAATAGTAATATTGAAAAAAAAAATTTATAATAAAATTAGTTGTTAGTTTGAATAAAAGATATATTTAAAAAAATAATAATAAAAGTAGTTATAGAGACATAAAATACAAGTTGTTCAAAATAGTAATTAGAAAAATTTAGTATATGAATCGGAGACTGTTGAAAGGAACTAAGTCAAAGAGTCATTGTCTTGGTTCCCGCCTTGAGCGATAAAATTATATTGGCTAGTAATTAATTTGAATAAATATATAGGGTCATATTGGTTAATGTACAAAATAATAATTATATAAGTCAGATGCTGAAAAAAATCTAAGTTCAAACTTTGAAAATGATGGAAAATTAAAAAAAAAACATTGCCTATCATATAAAAAAAAATCAAATTTTCTTTTTTTTTAGACAATGTTGGGGGTTTTCAACATCAAATAATACTATAATTTTTATAATAATTGAATTGAATGAATGGTTACCTTCAACGCTCAACCGTTAAATTCCTCATCAAAAAATGTATAGGTGATAGTTCCATTCTTCATAAAACGGTTGATGAATATTTAAAAAAAAAAAAAAGGTGGAAACCATCATAAAATGAAAAATGAAAAAATATGAATTTCAGACCCATATGGATTTTATTTCGTTAAAGTTGAGATAATTTAATTTTTCAGATTTCAAAAGAAGTACCACTTCGAGGGGGCTGATTGTTCCCAAAAATTGATATTGTCTTTAGTCTTTAATTAAGAGCATGTATACAAAATTTTATTTTAATCCGTCAAGTCGTTTGGCCGCAATTGTGTAGATTGAAAAACTTTTTGGACTAAAGGGACCAATGCGGGGACGCGAACACAAGTCGATACTTCCATGAAATTTATTTCTTAATTCTAACTTTTCTTCCATTTATATTTATTTCTACCAAACCTAACCACTACCACTTATCTATATTAATGAAATTTGGATTTACTCATCTTTCACATTTTCGGGTGTGAAAAAAGAAAGAATAATTGAGATCCTTTTGAACCAAATGAGGTCAGTCTAACTTTAGGATTCAAGGAAAAAGAGGATACAAGAACGTTTTTTCTTTCTCTTTAAGAAAAATGCTTTCAAAATATTTTTTGTTACATATTTACTGCCCGAATAAATTTATTTTTAATTTAAAAAATATTTTAAATGAGTATATATTTGGAATTTGATATTAATATTGCATTTGGAAGGGTAGTATTTGTTAAGTGCCAAGAGTGACGAAAGTAAATAGCCTCTGTTGTATATAAGCATTACTCAGAGTCTTGTTCTATATATTAAATAACCCCTGAGTTGTCTCCCTACCCTTTTCTTGGAATTAAATATTAAATTCTTAATATTTAGAAGTTATTTTTCTACAAAAAAAAAATGCAGACAATGGACAAGAATGAATAATTTAATTCAATCAATTTGAAAAGGACATAAAAACAACGTCGCCGGAGAGAGAGAAAGAGACAGACAGACGACCGACCTTTGCTCTA
This sequence comes from Anisolabis maritima, assembly GCA_010014785.2. Classification (NCBI taxonomy): domain Eukaryota; kingdom Metazoa; phylum Arthropoda; class Insecta; order Dermaptera; family Anisolabididae; genus Anisolabis; species Anisolabis maritima. The sequence goes on from JAAAKE020038559.1 coordinate 11,964, forward strand.
TCTTTTTTTCTAGAAGGCATTATTTTATAGAGGACAATTGATTTTTCTCCTCTCCTAGGGCAGGTTTCAGAAAGACTGACAGACAAACAGACCAACCAGTCGAAGATAGTCTTTTTTTGTGCGCGCGAGTCAATTTTGTTTTCTTTTGTTGTTGTTGTTGTTGTTTTTGATGTTATTGTCTTCAATCTACCCCCCACTAATGGCAACTCAGCAAGTTAGTTCATTCATAGGAGCTGCTAAACATGATTTATTAGAAAATAATACTCACTATTAAAAAAAAAAAAAAAAAATGTTAAGCTCTGTTTCATTTCGATACAAGACTCACTCATTCAGACGAAGAAGCGAGCGTTCAATGGGATTAAAAGAATATTAATAGAATTCTTTATATAAATATTTAAAGAAAATTATAATTTTTTATATTAAATAAACTCATTTAAAATGGGTAGGAAAAAGCATAAATAAATAAATCACTTTATTATGAATAGATTATTATTAAATTATACGTGAACCGTTGTAAAAAAATTATTAAAACTGGGAAAGGCAAAAGATGCCCCAAACAAGTATCATACTAAATGCAAGAATACACACGCTTTGATTCGATGAAGAGAAACCACCGTCTATGACTCCTTCCCTGGCTGTGGACTTTGAAAGTAGTCTAGTACAATTATAAAAATTTTGCTGTATCATAATACTATCTAAAGCTGCCTTACTGAATCGCTCTTCTCTCGGACCACATACATGTTTGTTAGGTCAAGCGACCGGCAACCAAGAGCCACGGCGGGGGATGCGGACTCCCCTCCCCCTTTACTGCCATTTTTGATCAAGATATTTATGTGAAGTTAGCAAATTTTTTTTCAATGAAATTCAAGTTAGTAAAATTGGGTCTATATTTTTTTTAAATATCAAATTTTTTTTGCATTTAATCTCCTCATCTCACCTCACCATAATTTCACTACGTTTCAAATTATTAAGCTATCTACTTCGTTGTTATGTTACATTTGCTTTTTGCCTTTGGCCGAATCGAAATGTTCGATGATAAGTATTCCTGATCTAAAGGAAGGAATGTTAAGAAGTATTTTTCTATTAATTCATGCCAAGAATTAACTATTTATTCGGTATTCCAGAGGCAGAGAAGAAGTGAGAGTCCGAGAGAAGAGAGTTGCCATCTATGCCATCCATGCGTTTATAGATATCGAAGTGGAGAAGCCTCGGGATGGGGTTGTTATGTATGGTATTGGGAAGGGGATTTGTTGGCATTGAGAATTTTAGTATTTTGTCCACTTTTGGATTTTTTTCTTTTTTTTGGCATCCTCTAAGACATAACGTCCAATTTGAGAAAGGTATTATAATAATAACGAATTTGATGAGGCAAATATTTTTGCTGAGATATCTGTGTAGGTATTGTATATATTGCACTTGACCAATTAATTTTTTTTTTTTAATAATGATACATTTTCTTAAGGGATTGGAGACCTTTTTGACATAAAATGGATTTGATTGTTAAATAAAATTAAAAGAGAATTTGAAAATAATTTTACTCGAAGAATCATATCTGGTGAGAGTGGGTCTTAGAAAAAATATCAAATTTTAAATTGGAAGTGTTTCTCTATTTATCATATTTGTTTGAGAAATTAAGATTTAAAATATTTTATTTATTACCTTAAATAGGACATTATAAGAAATAAAAACTACTGGACATCAAACACAAAGAAAGAAGAAACCAAACGGTAGGTTGATTGCAATATATCCGTTTTCTTGAATAAATTAAAAAAAAAAACATTTTTATTTGAAACATTGTCTTAAAAATAAAACTTATTAAAATTTTTGCTAAAAATATATTATCTAATTTTAGGGATATGATTAGCAGAGGTGATAAAGAAGATTTATGAAGACAATTTAGGTTCAACTTCACTTTATTTATCCAAATCTATCAATCCCCTACTGGGGAAGAAACGAAAACTCATCCAAGAAAGTTACTCTACACAACGAGTCAGTCTTTGAGTGAAGAGATGAGGATTAGCTAAGTTAGTGGGTTATATGCTGGTCACGCCAGTTTATATTCAAGTTATTAAAACCTATATGATATATAGAATAACATTAGCTCATTTAAAGAAAAAAAGATTGTAATCTTAATAGTTAATTATTTTCAAGGAAACTGGATTAAAAACTAATAAGTAGGCCTATTTATAATTGAGGAATTAAAATTAAATGTTTTTTTTGTATGATGGTGTTTTAATTATAAATAACAAATTATTTTTAAGATAGTTTTAATCGAATCTTTTAAAAAGGTTTTGTTACATCTTCACCTGGCTATATTACTTAATAAAAAGCATAATGATAAAGATCTTTAAAAAAAGAAAAAGAGAGGGAGGAGAAAAAGAAAAACAAACCAAACGATAATAATGATTTTAAAGTTTATGAAACTTGGCTATAAAATTCGCATCAATAAGCAAGCAAGCAAACCTCTCAAGATTTTACTTGATAACATTAAAAAAAGGATTTAATTAAAATATATAAACCAGTTTTTTTTTTTTTAAATAAACTAATCATTTTCTAGATTCTATATATAAATATAAAAAGCTTTTATTATAAGTTTCTTAAGAGTTAAAAAAAAATTAAATTAAAATGTTTGTTTGCTAATTTTAATTTTAATCAAGAATAAAAACGATTTAAAAAAATTGAAGTTTTATTTTAATCAGTAATTTTTATGACAAAAAAAAAAGATGCTTGAATTAACTCGAAAGGAAATAAGTTAACTAATTTATATTGTAGAAAAAGAGTAATTTTTAAAAAATTAATTTGTAAAAAAAAAAGTTTAAGCGAAACGAGTGAAAACATAGCATATGCATTAAAAAAAATTCATGTAGATTAAAAAAAATTATAGAACTTTGGAAAACTAAATATATATGATTTACCTTCAAAGACGCAAATTGTTGAGTGTTTAAGAGAAAAAGTAGACTTTGAAGGAAATTTATAAATGTACAGACAGTAGAAAGGAGAATTTGAATTTAACCTAATTAAAATAACAAAAGAAAAATATGTTTTATTAAATTCATTTAATTGAAATTTTTTTTTTAAATTTTTTTGGTAACTAGAGTAGGAAAAAACACGGTCATTAAATTTTTATTGAATTAATTTATCTGATTATTTAAATAGGCTATGCATAATCAGAGAAAAGGCTTAGGTAGATCGGGCCCTTTGCGAAGTCAAAGAAAGTGGAAAAAAAAACAATAATATAAATAAAATCAAAGATATTCGATGAAAAAAAAAAGAATTTCGAACAATAAAAAATTGCAAAAAACTAATTTCGATATACAAGTAAAAATTATTCAGCGGCTTTCCCCATCCTTAAACAAAAATCTTGATTACCTTATAGTCCCTAATTATTATTATTATTAGCATACTGCTTCTGAAAATGAAATTCTTTAGATTGTCATTATATTGAAAAGTAAATGGAGGTAAAAAAATGAATTTTTTCAGTTTGAAACAAAACGTAGATTTAAAAATTATTTAAAAATTTTATTTTATAAGGGAGGACCAATAAGCTGAGATTTTTTTAGGTGGTTTGCAGAGAAAATACCATTTTTGGTTTGGTTTTCGACAGCTACATATAAAAAAACATAAATTCAGAAATAAATTAAGATGTGAAAGATTATTCCAATTACAATGCGCCTAATATTAAATATGAAGTTTAAAATTTAGAGATTAAAGTAGTTAAAAACCTTCATTAAAAAAATCTTTAAATTATTATCCTAACCTTTTTGAAATATTAACAAAAAATTTTATGAAATAATTACAGATATAGTGTATATGAAATTATGTCATGTGTTTGCGATGACAGACAGACAGAGAGCAGGTTGTTTTTGCGCGCGCGCGCGTGGCGCTTACTTGCCTCCACGTGCGCGTCACAGGCGCCACTTTTATTAAGCATTTATGATGAATGGGGGGACGAAATAAAAGGGGATCCCCTTGACGGGGTGGATGGAAAGAGGGTTTGAGTTGTGCAATCTTATAACTTGTCAAAACGATTCTCGGGCTAAAATCTAATAACGCCCAAGAGAGAGAGAGAGAGAGAGAGAGAGAGAGTGAAAGAGAGGGAGAATGGGATCGATCGAAGAAAAGGGAAACCCAGCTACACATTTATTAATACAGAGTGAGGGATGGAGTTTAATTACGCCAACTCCCGGTGGTTTCATTTAAGAGGGGATCCCCCCACACGACTCACTCTCTTCCTCCCTTGGGGTATTGATTCTTTCGTTGCAAATTGAAAACTTACCCAATATCTCTTCTTAAAGTAGGTTGAATATATATATGTGTGTGTTGGAAATAGGAATGATTATTTATATTTGTATTTATAAGGTCATTGTTATATTTTTGTTTTTAATCTCTTTTATTCTTTTTTGGGTGAATGTCAACACAGTTCACTGAAAAGGACACTCTTTAAGGGAATAAGTGTTTATTTGTTTGTTAAGTGTGTGATGAGATACCCCGGGGTATTTCTCTGGTAATCACGGATGTTGGCGAGGCCAACGTCTGTCTGAGACTGACGGGGAGCACGGCGACGGCGTTGGAGGGATAAGCGTCGCCTTCTCCCACCAACGAAGGAGGGGTGGTATACTTTCAAGGGGCAACAGCGAATCTCGCGCCGCCCAGTGGCGTTTTCCCTAACCATAATTAGAAACATATTTTCTTATATAAAAAAAATTTAATAAACTAAATATATTTATATATTACTTTTTATTATATATTTATATGATATTTAAAATTAAGATAATGATGGAATAATAAAATAAATAGGAATATGTGTGGGATATGGGCATGCGTGTTTTGTCGTCCCCTCCCGATGAGGGCGTCCCCCCTTCCTTGGGCGGGCGTCTCTCCCTTCATGGGAGGCGGGGCCTGTCGCTGATTGGCTACTAGCGCCGCCCCACTCCAGGTGACAGGTGACAAATCAGAGGCCTGTGATTGGTTGGAGACCGCCTTATTTTCTCCACCCCCCTCTTGTACCACCCCCGCCACGTTTGCAGTTTATAAGCAAACGTCGAATTTATAAATAATTAAATATATAAATATCAATATTCAATCACATACAAACATGTCAAAGTGAAAAAAATTTAATACTCCGAGAATCTATAATAAAGCCATGACTTCCACAGCAGTTGAGTAAATTTTGACAAAATAAAGTCTTGATAATAATAATTTATAATGGAACCTTGTCTAATTAAAAAACTTAATATTTTAAATTTTGAATATGTGAAATATCTTGTCTAAAATAATTTCATGGAAATACTAGGCTAGGAGCTCATTAGTTTAAAATGCTAATTATTAAACTTTAAAAGAGGAACATGACCAACCAAAAAAGTTTGAAAATCTAAAAAATAAATAAAGTAGATGTCTGTATTTCTGTTCATTGACCCCTTTAATTTGACACACAAAAATTACAACTTCGAGTCTATAGCCATTTAAGAACTTATGAAACTCAAAAACTCAATAACAAATAGAAAATACTGGAAACTTATATCATTTGATAGAGTTCACTTGCTTCATTAAAATGATATACTTATAGGTCTATAACTGTCAAAAAGTGGATTTCTGTGATGAAATTGGTGGCTTAAATTTTCCAAGCTTTATTCACTATTTATTTAATCATTAAGCTAACAAAAATTAAATTTTCAATAAAATTTTTAATTTTCTATTATCATATATATATTATTAAAAAACTTTGATGGATTAAATGTCATTTCTAACAGAAATAAAAGATTATCATTTAAATTTTTAATGTTGATATGTGTACATTATGTATTTATTTTTCTCTATGAGAAAGAAAATGAATATTATCAAGCAATATTTAACATGGTTAATCCCAAAGATGACGAAAAAATGGGACAAAATATAAATAATTAAAGTATTTAAAATTTGAATCACAAAACCCTATGGATAGGATTAAAAAGAAAACCCATAGGCGAATGAGGCGGGAATGGGGGGGGGGGGCTGAAAATCACCAAAATTTTAGGGCCAAGATCACCCACTATAATGCATAGACTAAATTATTTATTATGTTATTACTTCCATTCTTTAGTAGAGACCTAATGGCTAAAATTTCTAAGTCTTCCTTCAGTCTCTTTAAATATATCAAATTTAAAATATTGTTATGGTCTTAAAGGGCCTTCAAAGATTAATTTCCAATAATCTGACAAAATATCTAATAGACAAATAAATTAAACCGTGGTCTTGATAAGTATCAGAAAAAATGATGAATTTGTAGAGTTGCATATGTTAAATTAACTAAATTCTGAACTACAAATAGAGCTAAGTGCAAATGTGAAATAATTAGAACCATGTCACAAATTATATCCGTGACCTTCTCCGATTGTAGTCCGAATGTATGCTTTTATAGCACATTAAATAAATTCATATTTAAAATTTTCATTTAACACACCGCACGAGTGCCCCTAAGATCAACAGCAATAACAACACACTTCGTTACAATATTTATTACCCCTCCCCCTTTTCTCACAAACAAGAATACGCAAAAGGCTATAAGTTGTTAAAAGATTTTTTTCAAAGGTATTTGACATTTTTGTATTTGATAAATTTCGAAGCAAGAAATTGAAAAATTGAATTCAAACACAACTCATGTTTTTTTTAATTAGCAGTCAAATAGAAAGAAAGAATTTTGATATACCTTTCTTTCATTTATATTAATATCAGAGAGTCACTTACACCATTTATGGAGGAGTCATCTAAAATGTAACAATATTTATCTTGGATTTTCAGGAAAATGTTTAATACCTTCTTTTGTAACTGTATTAGAAGTTGTTTTTATAGAAGATATTCAATTTTTTCAAATGAAAAAAAAATTTTTTTTTTAGTGGAAAATTTTTTATAGAAAAAAATATTTTAAGTTTTTAAAAACTAAAATTCAGGCAAGAAATTGAAAAATTGAATTCAAAACAAAATGATGTGTGCATGCACTCTATTAAAAACTCAGTCGGCCGCAGGTTGATTGTTCTAAAGTCAACATTAAACATTAGTATTAAAACAAGAACAATGAGCCGTAAATTTCGATTATGGAAACTCGAATCATTATTATGAATTTTGAGCAGTGTATCTATTTTTAGGATGAACTATCTCTGGAAAATAAGAAATCGGTGAAACAGTCTGATTAGTTTGTCTTTCTTGTTTGTGAGAAATTTTTATTTGATTATTTTCATTTTATTTACCCCTTAACCAAATGTCATAAAATACAATCATATTTTGTAGGAAATAGAGTAATTTTGGTTTATATTTTGAAAAAATATTGTCATTTTGTTAATTTTAATAAGTCGTTTATATGAATTATATTAACTTTCGCTATTAACAATTTAATATGATTATTAAGGCCTTCAAAGACAATGACACTGCTAATATTTACTTTTTTAATATTATAATTTGAAACGAAGCGAGAGTGAATTTATTTCATTTGGTGATATTCTTTCTTTCTTGCTGGCCAAATACTATTATTCAGGTCTGAGCTAACAGCCCTAAGGGAGAGACTGTTAGAGGAAAGGCAAAGCCCTTCTAATATGCAAGAATATTTTTAGCTAACCTTACGATTGTAAAATAAAATTCTGTTTGATTTACAAGATAGGATATAGGCTATTCCATATGAAACATCTCTAATCCAAAAGAGCGAAAATTCTAACTGAATATATTAATATTTATTTGATATAAATTTTAAACTTAAAGTGAAGACAAAATAATCGACAAAAATAAAACAAATAATGTTGATATTAATTTAATTGTATATAGATGATTTTGGAAAAAAAAGTTAACAGCTCTAAGTAGAGGTCCGTCAAAATTTAGCGTTTATATTAAAACCGCTAGTTTTTATATAGAAAAAGAGGTTTTGTATCATACCAATACTTTTCAAAATTTTTACAGATGAGCACAAATTTACTTTTTTTTGGCAATCGCAATGAATTTGAAGAAAAAGATATTAATTATATATATATTTAATTTTCAGTTTTTTAAGAAGTTTCACACTTAGATATCTCAATTTGATCAATTATTGGTACAGATTCATCTACGGGAAAGAGTAATTTTCGTAAGTCATTTATGTTAATGAAAATATTTCTTGTAGACGTCTATACCAAAGTTGAACAATTGAGATAATTATGAGGCTCTTGGAAAGCAATAGTCGTTTCAGTAGCCACAACAGTTATTATAAAAATTTAAAATAAATATATTATTGTAATTTTAAACCTCTGTTTGTTTGTTTTTTAAGTAAATGTCTGAAAAGTAGACAATCCAAATGACCTGCTTTTCTAATATTTTTATGGGTAATATAGTAAACAAATAATAAATATATTTGGAAATCTAAATGACTAAAATGTCCCAAGCTAAAAGAAGCCCCCAGTGGGAAAAATATGAATAAACAGCAAGGGTTAGTCAGAGAACAAGATCTTAAGATAGTAGATATTTTATTTAGCCTATACCTTGTAATCTTACCTGTCTGCTTCGAAACTAGACATTTACCAAAAGTTTGTTGTCGAGGATATTAAAGGACTAGTGAAGAGTTATGCAATTTTTTTTAATTTTTGAAATAATGAATTAAATAAATATATTTTAATTAAATTTTGGCACGCAAGTCGCAAAGTTGATTTATTAATTAAATATGTAACTTAATTGAAGATTGTGAGGAGGTTCTAAATAATATATCTCTATGAATATGAGGGTGAAAACTAAATACGATATTCAATGGAATGGGAACAATTTTCCTTAAAATTTAGAAAATATCAATTTCGCGATCTTGGGATATTTACTCGCGGTAGTCGTACCTCGAACTCATAGTTTATAGGTTAAAACGCTCACGGGACAACTTGAGTTCGACTCCCGGGAGTGCCTAATTTTTTCAATTTACGAGTTTAAGGTAAATATCCTAAGATCGCTAAATACAAGCCTAATTTCCACCTAGATTTCTGGTAGTTTTCTATCCTATAAATTTTAAAAGGGTGCATATTTTGAATAACTATTTCAAATAAAAGTTTACGAAGCTGTTTATTATTAAACTCATTTAACATTATTTTAGGTTTAAACATTTCTTATTAGGTTCATTAAAGTTTTTTCCGCAAAACTAGAACAGGAGGAAAAGTCGTTTTTTTTTTATAGATAGAGTCGAGTTATTCTCGGAAGGGACAAAAGAATAAATGCGGTAAGAAAATGGTGATAGGTGCAGGCTCTTCTAAAGGATTTAGGGGTATAGCGGGAAAGGAACTAGAGCGGGATAATCTCTGCTTGAGGCTGGATGAGAGACTCTTGGAGGGTGGAATCTTTTGTTAGAAGTATTTTACAATGGGATTAAGATGTCTAAGATTCCAAGAATGCCTTGACTGTAATGTAAGTGCGTTGCATTATTAATATGATTTTTCAAATGTTGACTCATTAAAAAAAAAAATATGAGGAAAAATTTAGTTAAAATATAAATTCATATTTATATACCTTCCTATTCATGGTTTTCCCAAAGAGCTGTCGTGCAGGGGATATTTTCACAGTTGACGTTTGCATTTATCTATTTATTATTTACTATATTTAACCTGTGTCACCCCCTGGTATTTAATGCATAATTTTTTGGCAATAAAATTTAGACTTTGTATATCATACGTCATATATTATTAAATGTAAATTAAACATAATTTTATCATATAAACATAATTTGTTACTATTTTTATATAATTAGGGACATTTCACATGAGAGATCATAGCCTCCATTTTAATTCTAAATTTTTTATGCTTAATTTGTAGGAATTTTTATTATTAAATTGCTTTTAAGTTTTTAGATTAAAAAATTTAAATTTTTATTCCAGTCATAAGCTATTTTAGCGAAATGTTTTCTTTAATTTTTTTACATAATCGGCAAAACAAGCAATCATTTTTGCTAAAGTTTCTGCTATATATAAAGGACATTATAAAATATTACAAATTGTTATAGTTGAGATTTTTGGCATCAATTTTTTAATGGAATAAATTATTTTTTTATTTATTCTATTACAAATTGTCTATTATAATATTTTAATCATTTTTTGTTGAGACAGTATATTCTTATATTTAATACCATTTGTGAATCAATTTGTTTGTAGCTTGCTACTGATGTCTAAAGTAAAAATGGCCAAAAGATCCAATCTCCAGTCCATTTCTGGAAATAGACCAATCACAAGACCCTTTCTCCAGTTTATTCCCTTTTGTTTGTCAATAACAGTGTTCATGACCACACCTCTTTTCCTTCCTCTTTGGAAATTCGAAAGCAGCTGAATTATAATGTATATTTTTTTTAAGAGATTTTTTCTAAAAATTTTTTTCATTCCCTCCCCTTTTAGAGTTAAATATAGCCTAAATCAATTTAACTTACACTGATTATATGAATTTCATTCAACTGATGAATAATTTACTGAATTAGACTCTAGAGAGCGTCTATCTAATTGAACAAGCTAATATTTAGCCATTTTAAGTGTAGTCATAGGTTGTTTTCATTGCCTAGTGTCAGCTCTAATTAAAACAAAAACAAAGCAAGCTAAAAATAATAACATACTCCTTCATTTAATTTTAGAAATGTTAAATAGTTTGACAATCTGATATTCCCAAAGAGATTTCTCTCATTCTCATCCCTTAAAATTGATTAACCAATTAGGTAATAAATAGATCAATTTTTAATTACTAAATTAGCATTTGCAATAAATCATTATAAATCTATAATTAAAGGAAAGAAAAATTAACCAATCTGAATTATTTCACTGTAAATTTGGAAAATATAAAACTTGATTTTTCTTTTATTTTTGGATGGAATTTGTTGGGAAAAAATTTACTCAAATTAGAGTGCGGCCGCTTTTTGAATTCCAGAGAGGTGAAGAGAGGCAGAGATGAATTATGAGTGTGAACTTCCTTCTCTCCTTCAGACATAAAGAGGGGAAGCGAGCTTGTGATTGCCATGAAATGGCGTTTTTTTCGTCTTGGGAATAAGATTTCTAGAAAAAGGCCCTATTACAAATGAATAAAATTTCTATAATAATATTAATAAATGTTAATTGTTATCTACAACAATAAACGAATACTAAATTGAAATTATTTAATATATAAATGGCAGTAGATGAGTAGATTCATAATCTAAATGTATAAATTGAATGTTTTTTTTTTTTCATTTATGAAAGTTTCCCTAATCCTAAGTATGCGCCCCTGCACCATGGGGCGCATTCCTTGACTAATAAGGAATTCGTAAAATTTCTTATAAATTTTTTTTTAAATAAGGAAAGAAATTTTTAATTTTATTAAAAATTATATATATATAATATTAAATTTTCTATTAAAATATTAATATAATATATTTAGAAATTTAATTCAAATGTGAGATAATGTAAAAGATCCTTATAAGGGCCCCGAGAGTTTGGGAACCGCTGGTTTATGATATTCAAGTGTCATAAGATATCTCGAGTGATCATCCAAGGAAAAGTTTTGTCAAATAGCCTAAGATTAGTTCTCGGTTATGATTATTATTAATTCAAATCCCAAATAAAATGTATTCATAGCTTCTCCCTCCTCGCAACAAAAAAAAAAAAACTACATCTTTATTATGGCTGTTGTCACAATTAAGTGAACTGGGGAGGATGCAGCTAAAGGATTAAATAAATTTTTTTATATTTTCGATCATCCAGCCTATCTGGGGCATCGGCACCAGTCACCACATCCCGGGGCCAGAGGTCCAGCAAAAAATATACTCACAAAAATTATTTTATAAATAATTTATTGTTATTATTCATTATTTTACTTGGAGAGCATGAAACCTTTGTGATAAGCGAGAAAAAAATGTTTTTGTTTTTTATTTCATTCTTTGGCTACTTGCACAACTTAGTTAAAACAAAATGCAAATAAAATTTTCATGGAATTTCGAAAGAGAAAAATCAAAAAATTGTCAAATAAAATCTAAAACTTTTATTTTCTCTTTTTTGAAATTAGATATTGTTTTAAAAAGAAAACAAATTATCTGCTCCTCTAATCAATCAAATCTTACGCTATTACAGATAAATGAATTAAAAAGCACTTTCTTTTTCTCTCTCTTTAGAAAGAAAATGCGTTAGCAATACGTCGACAATTGTTTAAATTTTTCAAGCAAATGCTTCCAACTTTGCATTTTCTTGCGGACGCCCATTGGTCAAAGAATTGAATAAGGAATTTTAAATGTTATGATTTTGAATGGATGCAAATATTTTATCTTTCTTTTATCAATATGTGCATATTCTATAAAACCTAACTGACCTCAAGGGTGCTCTTAAATATTTCATTTTCGTATTATCTATCATTTTTTATCTCGATAATAAAATTCCGTGTGTATATCTCGTCAAGAATATGCAGTCTATTCAATTATTTATTATTGTCGTCTATTGATTTACTTAGCAATTAATAAATCGTGCTTGGAGGGTATATTTAAACAAAGAAACATTGGCGATGACGTCACACGAGCTATGAATAAATTATGTGGCTAGCACGAAGAGGAAATGATGTCTCTAAGAGATGAACGAATTATTATTATTATTCATTTATTAAAAAATATTTTTATTTTATTATTGTTTAATTTATGGTAGAATTGATAATTCCTCTCGGTCCAATGACTTCTAGGGTCATAGGTATTTTTTATTTGTTTTATTTACATTCTATAGAGTATATAGATATTGATAATAATAGAGTTCTATATAATGATTGATTATCGTAAAATCAAATATTTAAAATTAGAAAATAAATTGTAAATATTAGACTATAAATCAATAACAAAAACACAATTTTTGTTTACCTTTATATTTGACAAATCTAAAATCCACTTTAGATAATTAATTTAATTTTTTTTTTTAATTGTATAGGTGGGATTATGGAAAATTTTCAAATATGTAATTGTATAATTGTAAAATTACTCAGAGACATATCTTGCGCAAACGAGTGATGAATTAATTTGGTTATTTTTTAAATTTTGTTGAAAGGAGGGCAACTTATAAAGTTGCCATTATATAACAAATCTAAACGAATAAGAGAATGTGATGTACTAGACAGATTTTTTCTTTACATTTAATACTACGGAAAATAGTGGTACCACTAATTTTTTAATTCCAAATTTAGCCCGATGATAAAATTTATAAATAAAAAAATAATTAGCAAATATTTTTTATTATCATTCGTAAGAATTTTTTTCATTTTTTTTCCTTTGATTTACCGTCAGGAAATCATAGGAATGAAAAATATTTATATTTTAATACCAGGGCAGCTTCCTTCTATATTTTCTATAGAATTATTATCATCTCAAATTGAAAGCTCGATACTATTTTAAAATAGAAAATGATTTATACATTTTAAAGCTTATGATTCGTAGAGCCAGGAGATTTTAAGAAAACCATAAAAAAAAATAACTAAAAAAGTACAACAGTAAAGTACTACTACCGGTTGATTAGCGTCATGGGAATCTAGCTTAAATATCAAATATGAGTCTCGAATGTTTTTGAGATATTTTGTTCACATAAATTCATAGACCATTTTGCCATTTTTTAGACAAAAAGTGTTTTTCCTTTGTAACCGATTTTTTCCCCTATTCTATATATTATATAAGAAAAAGAGGAAATAAAAATAATGTTTTTGTGGATATTTTGATTATTTCTTTATGTGGAATGTTAATATATCCAGGGGTTAGGGAAAGAATGATTGATTATGAGTGAAGGTGTTTTTTTAAAGTAGAAAAATTATAAAATAAGGGAGTTTATTTGAGAACATTTCTTTAAAAAAATGAATTAAAATATCCTGCCCAATAAAAAAATTTCTATAGAAATCAGGGAAGTTGTTCTGGAGTTATGCAGTTAAATAATAAAAGACTGAGTTCAATAAACCAATTGAAATTCTACGTACCATTTATTTGTCTTTGGAGATTTCGAAATTTTTAATTTAATTTTTATTCTGCCCCAAATGAAAAAGAATTTTTTTAATTAAATCCTCATTATGATTCTTTTGGTAAATATAAAATTAATTCAAACAGGCATATTTTTAGAAAAAGGAAAAGGATGTCCTTAGACACCATTTTGGAGAAAGGGGGGGGGGATATTTTTATAGATTAAAACCTTCTTACCTCATCCCCTTCATGTAATCTGAGCCTATACTTCGAAATGATCACCAAACAACTTTTTTTTTTTAATATTTTAATTTAATAAAAATTATTTTAATTTCATGGCCGAGAGGTTAAATATATTGTTGACATTGTCAATGTTGATAAGCTTAAAAATCAAGGGATGTGTGTTCAGATACCAGTCAATCCAATGAAAATTTATTTATAATAATTGTATACCAAATGATTTTTAAAAATAAATATGCCTGAATTACATGTATCGTAATTAATATATATTGTATATTATTTAAAGTTTATATAGCCTCAGATACCGAAGAGACTTAAAGAAAAATTTTAGTTTATTAGAAATCATTCCAAGGCAAAAAAAATAATCTAGGTAAAGTTCACAAAAGTATATGTTGTATGAAATCAAAAAATTTTAATATCTCTAAGAGAAAAAAGTATTTTTTTAAATAACACACCCCAACCTATTATCCCCTTATCATATTATAAAATATTTAATTAATAATTAATTTCATATTTGAAAAATAAAGAAAAAATATCATATTTTTTTAATCATTTTTCTTTAATAAAAAAAAAAAAAAAAGAATATTAATTACCTTTAATAAGAGAAGGGAGTGAGTTATATTACTTTTTATTTTAAGAAAAATACTAGCACATCAGAGAAATAGAAAAAAATATTACTGCTAACCTGTCTTG
>JAAAKE020038669.1:2873-26779 GCA_010014785.2 Anisolabis maritima
CTGAATTGTCACATGTGACAATCACCACAAATCTTTCACCCCCTAAATACACAAAAACAAACAATTTTTCCTTCCCCCCCCCCCCCCCCCCCCCATTCCCATCATAATGGCATTTTCCAACCTTCAATCAAAAAGAGAGAGAGAGAGAGGAAGACTCTTTCATTATTACTCATTCACAGTCTCTCTGCCCCATGAATTCCGAAAACGGCTCTAAAGTTTATTTAAAATAATAGTCTACTAATTAAATTAAAAGCCCTATTTAAAAAAAATATTATTTCTCTTCTGACGAAAATTCTCTAGAACGAATAATTAATCCGCTTCATTAAGCTATAAATTTAGATTTTTAACTCAATGTGTAATCCGTGTTTATATTTTTCTTTTATCAATTATTGATTTTAAATAATCAAAAATTACTTCGATTTATAAGTTTAGATAAGACTGAAACCGAAAGACAACATCAGTGTTTTCTTTACCTTGTGAGGAGCCAAGTGCTGAAAGGAAAAACAATGAATATGGGGCTGAACAAATAAGGAAAGAGCGAAGGCCTGGATCAGATAGGATTATAAAAATATCAGAAATCAATGAATTAATGCTCTAAGGTTTTTTCTTATAAAAGCAATTTAATAATTCCATAAAAAAAAAAAACGAAAGTATTTGATATTTCTTATAAGTGCAATGTCAAACAGTCAAAAACGTCAAAAAGTATGACACACTCCTAGAAATATGAGATTCTTTTTTTTTTATTTCTAATCACTTGGTTTCAAGGAGACATTTTCTTATATACATATATACTTATATATAGGTAGAGACTATATTAATGTTTTCAATTAAAGATCCTTTCACTTTCTTTCTTCTGGAGTTTTTTTTAATTATAGTTAATACTATAGAATAAAATGTTGGCATAAAAAATATTTTTGAATATAAGACTATTTAATAAATAAATACTACTATTAGGCTAGGCTTATTTATTTTTTATAGTAGGAAGGATCAGAAGTGTGAACTTTCGAAACCTAAATTCAAGGAGATTTAGTACAATTATAAAATTTACTATTTTTGCTTTTTGTGCTCTGCAAATTATTTCTTAAGACCAATTGCCTTTGTCTACTCTCTTTCGAAACGCGCAGAAGTCTACGCATAAATTTATTATACATTTTTAAAAATAAAGAAATAATTATAAAAGTTTTTAGTTTGTTGGCACCAAATGCCATTTAGCCATTAAAAATAATTATATATATAGAAATATTATGAAAATATTTATCGGTCTATTGTTTAGAAGTAAGTTACTGCTTAAAGAGTGATGAAGCAAGTATAAAGCAGATTGCAACAATTAAACAAAGCCTTTGGATGCCAAAACCGAAAGGAGACGTTCCGGACAAAACTTATCCGTCCATCGGCTTACGTCCAATTGTGCCTCGTTGTTGTTGTTATAGAGAAGCTTAAAAGATAAACAAAATGCATGTATACTTATTTGTTTTTATATTACTGTGAGTTTCTTGTGCCAACATGAGAGTCTATTTGAAGTAGAAAATAGAAATGTATTCATGCATTGTTGTGTATCATTCAAGATTCTCTATGACAACTTTGGAGCATTATACACATAACAAGTGACTGGTGTTGAATGAATAATGTCCGAAACGTCTCCTTTCGGCTTTGGCATCCAAAGGCTTTGTTTAATTGTTGCAATCTGCCTGGACTTTCCTTTATCCGTCCATATTTATTTAAATTAATTGATAACCAATTATTTTAAAAAAGTTTTTTCACTCACGATAGGCAGCGAACTATTGATTCTTACTTAGATTATTAGACGTTCGAAGTGAATTATGACTCACATATGGTGAGTATGTAGTTAACTTAGCTAAGTTAAGACTGGCATTAACTAAACTGGCCTAATTTTTATAAAATTGTCAATTTTATTCAAAACATCATCTGACTTAAATTACCAATTCATTCCTTTAGATCTTCCAGTTTAATGTGTATATATATATTTTTAAGTCTTTTTTGGCATTTGAGGCCATTTAGACTCTGTCTTTATTTATTTATACCAATTGGTAGCAAGTATAATATAAATCAATTTTTGTCGCTCAGGACAGGAAGCGAGCCACTGACCTTTGGTACGTGAGGCAAGACCTTTACCTCTGCACCAAGGGGCAGGGCCTGAATATATTTTAGGACTGGTTGACCAATAATTAGACTTTCAGTCCCTGAGGATTTTTATAATTATGACTTTTTAGCAAGTGTGAACTTTAGATTTTCGAGTTCAAAATTTCAAAGTACAAATTTTAATTTTATCAAAGTTCTCAGCTCCCATATTTGTATTTTTTATTTTGTATTTATTTATGTCAATACACGTAATTAAAAAAAAATACTGAGAAATAGCATGTCTATAAGACATTGGGATGCAATATCGATTACTAACCTTTAATACATTTGGTATAAGAAGGCAAAATGACCGTTTTGGTTGGCATCTCCTTGATCCCTTTGCGACCTGGGCCCTTTCCTGGCCTGACTTGGCTTGTCTGTCCTCTATGACCAATGGCCAAGGCCGCTTCGCTCTCCGCTCTCGCGCCTTATTTGGTTGCACTTCGAGATGCTTTTTAGGTCAGAGACGCGAAAGTGAATTCGCAGTAGAAGGGCTTCTTCTTTTTCTCTCATCGTTTTATTATTCTAGTTTGCAATTATTATTTATTTATTATATTTTATTTAAAGTAGGTGTAGGTCACACCTGGAGAGCCTCTTGATGACGGTCACGAATTGCCCGAGCTAAGACTTTTATTTCTTACGAGTCTTTGACTGTACGACATACACATATTATTTATAATATTTTTTGCCGACCCCGAATTGCGGGAATAATAAGGCAAGGACTAAGAGATGTTATGTGATAGAGAGTAAATTTTTTTTATATTACCTCCCTTTTTTGAATTTGATATCAATCACTCAATTTAGTAATCTAATTTACTTTTTTATCTTAAGATACTCTCGATACGCGATTCGAAGTAAAAATTTTAATAGCCAAAAAAGAAAATGGGCACATAAAAAACAAAAAATTGAACACTAGAGGAAAAATTCTTGCTTTCTCCTCAAAGGGGCTTAAAAACACCAAAGAAATACTCGATTTTATTTAATTTATATAAGTCCCTTTTAATTTTAACTTCATTTTAAAATAATATCTTGATGGAATTCATATTTTTGTTGTTTTTAACATCAAAATGCCCTTTAGCAAGAAGTAGGAAGTAACCCGGCATATGTTTACATGATAAAACTTTTTGAGAAATTAATAGCAGTTGTCGGTAAAACATTCTCTTGATTCTTTCCACATCTTACTTAATGGATTTGTCGATATGGCTTTAAAAAAATAGAGTGGAAAACCTAGCTAAACATTGAATGCGAATTAAAAATCGCTTTATCGAACTTTCATTCAAATAACCAAAAAATTATGTAATAAAACAATCTATAATACATTTTCCTCTCTCTCTCTCTCTCTCTCTCTCTCTCGTGATCAGATTTTCTAATTAAAATAACAAATATCCAGAAAAAATTTTTTTTTAATTTTCATGAAGTCTCCATGGAGTAGTGTGAAAGCAAGCTAGACTTCTCATGGGGATTTGATATGGAATTGACCAAGCCTTCTTATAATTAAATGGACTGATATTAGAAGTCCAAAATGGCCCTACAAACCTTAATAACGTCGCAAAAAGTGTCACTTGGATTTTAAGTAGAGCATTTATATTTAGCCTATCTAACTTTCATAAATTATGCAGGTTCATTAATATCTGGAGATGATCTTTCTTCACGAATAGGTGGGAGGGCCATGCCTGACTGAAGATTAAGATTTTGTTTGATCTTTTTTCCAATTTCTTCATTATTGATTTAAATTGTTCTTTCTTGTATTTTTTGGAGAGAAGGGGGACTCAAGCCCGTTTAAAATTTTAATCAGCTATTCTTAGTTAGCTCAAGACATCTTGTTGGGTGCTTTTTTTTTAAATTCCAAGTCATTCACAAATAAATCTCTTTAAAAAAAAAAGTCATTAAAAAATTTTTCAAAGAATTTTAATTATAAGTTTAATTTCTTTCACTGCAATTTTTATTTGAAAAATCTCACAGTAAAAAAAAAAAAAAATTGCCCACACAGAGCGAGAGAAAAAAAGAACAACTGAAATTCAGTTGTGTGTCTATCGATGGTCATAAATAAATATCAGCCTGAAGGTACAAGAGGACGAGGAGGAGGCAGGGGCAGCCAACCGAGTAGATGATCCATCTTGCTAGGGTAGGGGCATCTTCTCTTTCTTAAGTCTTTTGGGTCTTCTTTGGCGGACTTCACTTCACCTCACGCATTTCACATCCGGCGACTCCAAACGGCTCCAGATGATGCCGCCATTAATCGGCCCCGGCCAAATCTTCGTGTCGTTTTTTCCTCCTTTTTTTTTTTTATTTTTTATTTCTCTCTCTCTCCCTCTTTTGCAAATTGCTACGAGTCTAATCTATGCTTTTAAAGAAGCATAAAACACTAGACCGACTTTCTGGACGAATGAACAACAACACATAACAGCTAACAAGTAAAAAAAAATACTTGCACTATAAATCAAAAGTTTTATATACAGGGTGTACACTTTTTTTAGTGAGGGGGATATGAACAAGGATGTGGCTTCAAAATTAAGTTTTTAACATTAACAAGATATCAATTGGCCTAGTGAAGCGATTCCCACACACGTGATTAGAGGCAAAGACGTGAATGGGGAAGTCACTTCTTCCCCTCCCTTTTTTATATATCTAATTTTATATATAAAATTACAAACTTATCTCGCAAATTTGTTTTATTTTAAACGAGATGTTGACTGGAATTCACAGTCCATAGAGCGTTGTTTGAAAATTACTAAGTATTTTTAAAAAAACCCAATCAATATTTACACTTTGAATATATCTTAAAATTATATTTATTGATTGGAAGTCTCCTATAGAAACCGAAGTATTGTAACCTTTTCGAGATTCTGGTGACCAGAAATTGGACTTTTTGCAACACTGTTTTTAACCAAAATGCCGGTCTGTTGGCTGTGGTCAAGTGTAAAACAAATTCGGATAAGCGGATTTTTTTTAACTGTAAATGGATCTTGACCTAAAGTTGATCAAATGGAGATTTTTTATGCTTTTATGTTTTTAATTCTTTATTTATTCAGCCTTAAAAAATAGGGATTTTTTAAATTAATTAATCTGAACCGAGCCGGAGAACTAATTACAATTGTTTAACAAAAGAAAGAATCTTATTTGTCTGCTTGATGCCTATTTTATTTCTCATTATTTTTTTTCTTTGACGAGGAAAAGGTTGCTAAAATCTTAATTCACTTTATTTTATTTTCTTAAACCTAATTTACAAGAGCGTGTGCATAAATTCGATCGCTTTGCTTACTGAAAGGTAAGCAACTCAAATAACTAAAGAAGTGCTCTCGAAGACTTCTGGAGCAATTAATCGAAAAATTCATTATTTCGTTATTTGGATTCCCTACTTTCCAGTAACCAAAGACGGATGAATTTATGGAGCAGACCATGATATAGCTAATGTTTTTATATGTCTGAAGATAAAATATATCTTTTAAGGAATCGATGGGTGATAAGGTTGCCCTTCCTTTTATAATTAAAATGAATATTGTGAATTCTTTATTATTATTACTTAAAAAAAATAGATACATTGTTTCACTAGTATAAAAGAAAAAACTTAATAGATGTTTGCTTGGTAAAGATACCTTTGGATTTTGTTCAAAAAATCGGAGAGGTGTGATCACTGCAATCAGAATCCAATTATCGTGGATTCCTTCCTTTGGACGATGAGTTATACAAGTTGGCAATTCATTTTTTTTTTTTTTTTTTTTGCTACTATTAAAGTTGCTTTCAATGCTCGCTGCTGTTGCTTCTTCAGTATCATCAAATTTGAAAATCATTACTTTTATTAGTGGTTAATAAATATACGATTTGAAGTCCAGACAGGCGCCTATTTGTTTCTTGAATGAATAAATTCTCGTGAGAGTGTCTAAGAAATGCGTAGGCAGAGATAAATTAGTCACACAAGCCTTATTATTTATTTATTACAATTTTTTTTATATAATAATTTAGTAATAAAATTTTTTTTAATTTTAGAAATACTAAATTAATAGGAATTATTGATAAAAAAGTAAATTTCTTGCAGTATGTTATGAATTCTGTTTATTAGTTACAGTCAGGACCAGAGCTGTGGATTTAGAATTAGATCGGATCTGATAAAAAAATTTTGTACAAGAACCCTTCTTTAAAAAAAAAAAGTCCAAACTAATAATCAAAATCTCTTTGCAAATTTGTCAACAATAAAAAATCTTGTCACGGGGCCGTCTCTTAAAAAAAGGGTCAAATTAAATTATTTTGGTTCAGAGCGGAGAATTAAAAATCAGGAATTTGAAGTCTGCTCAAAAATATGCCCCCTCACAGGCCTTGCCAGGATAGCTTTATATTTTGCCGTTTTTACGCCATCTTCCCCTCCCTGTAAAAAAATTGTAGAAATGAATTAATATATTTATAACAAATCATCTGGTGAAATTTGAATATAGAAAAATATCAAAAAATTGATGATTCTTAATTTATTATTTATTTAAAAAGGTGCCCCTGAGAGCTGGCGACCGCTTCTCCCTTCTCGCCGTGCATTTCTTGAGGCGTTAAAGTCAAGTTGGTTGTCTAACTAAAGGGGAGGATGTTTGCTCCAATCCTCCATTATCAATACTTTTCTATAAGCACAAACATCTGCGATTAAATCCCTTAAAGAAATAAAATTTTGGCATTTATTATATACAATTACTATAATATTAATTATTAGAATATACTAGAAAAAAAAATTAGAGCGGTAAAGGCAGGAGCCTCATTTCAGTTTTGGCTTAGGATGGGGGGGGGGGGGGCGAGAGCAAATTATAAGGAAAAATATAAAGTGAACTGATTTGTTTTTCCTTTAATTTTTTAAATTGATCTATATTTGATTTTTTAGAAAAGAATGGAAATCGTTTGCTCTCTTGGGGTTTAATGGAGAATCACTTCTAGGGAAAGAGAAATTTTGCGGTATTCCTCTTATAAATATCCCGAGGATTTGTTTTATAATAATTTTTTCCTCTTTCCAATGCCGGATCTATAAACCACAAATCTTCAAGGAGGATCTTTCATATTAGTCTTTTTTTTCTAACTTATTTTTATTTTTTAAAAAAATATGTTGTGACTAAACGCACATTAAATAACTTTCCTAAGGTGTTATATGGTGTCATACCAATTTTTTTGCGTCATATTCCCTAAGAAGTCGTTCAATGTACAACCAATTTAATTAACATCATTAGTGTAGTTTAAGAGAAAATAAAAAATACCTAAAAACGTACAAGAGTAAAGTGGAACCCAAACAATTTTGGGGTGATAAGGTTGAATACATTTCAAAGATCATCTAATAATAATTGTTTTATGAATTTTAATAAAAATCGTAACAGCGAATTTTGAAAAAAATTTTAAAAAGTGTATCAGTTAGGTAAATTTTATTGAAAAGCTTCGAGGTGCATGCGACGAGGTTAAATATAAAATTTCAACCACAAATGTTTTTTTCGTCTTTGATAAATCATAGACAGACCATTTTTTATACTCATGGGACCTCAAAACGTGTATTTCCTTTGAAATCTCGACATCGATTTTTTTGGCAATCGCAATACTTTCCTATATTATTTTATTATTATTATTATTATTATTAATATTATTATATTATTATATTATATATAGAGAGAAAGTAAAAATTACTCAAAGCGAGAGAAGTGAATTTAACTAAACAATTTTGGATGACTACAAAACCTTCTCCCTCTATACTCTGAGGTTATTTGAAATGGTAAATTGAAGACTATGAATTACTCAAGTTTTTATTGGCATTTCTTCTCTTTTTATCTTTCAATTTTGCCTTTTGTCTTATAATTAGTCCTCAGGCCATTCGACGGGCCAATTTAACTTTTTACTGCTCTATTTCTTAATTTCTTATAACTCTCACTCCGAAAAGAAGAAATAAGATTTTTGATCACATTTATTAACACTTTATTTGTTTTTGGTTGAAATTTAGTTTTGTATTCATTATGTGAAGGCTGCCCAAGGGTCCTTAATATTGTATAGAATCAAATTATATTACATGTTGAAATAAAATGACTTAAATGGAATATGTAAAAGGGCGTAAGTAACCAAATAAGACTGAGTAGAAAAGTTATAAATATATTTGTATATATTAATAATAGTGAGGAGGGATTGGCGGAACGGATGAAGCATTTGCTGAGTTCAAATCTACCTCCTGACAACTCTAATAGTGATTGCTCCTCCTGGGGGAGGAAACGAGGATCCTCTCAAATAGTTCCTCCTTGGAGTAACCACATCGTGTCAGTTGCTGATATACTGCATATATCTACAGAGAGAGATTCTATTGATAATAAACAATTTATTCGAACAAATCTGACCTGTGTCAATTATTTTCAACTTCAAGGAGGTCGCGAAGGGTCCAAACAGGGATGGGAGAGAATGCAAGTCCCAAAAAAATAAAAACAAGAGTGTTAAAAAATATCAAACATAATTGAGGCGGTTGAAAATGTCATAAGATAAATTTTTGTCATCGATCCTCCGTAGCGGCCGGCACAAATCAAATATTAAAAAAATAGATCGCCCTTAAATAAGGTTGAGAAATCTGCAGTATGTAAGAATTTTGAAAAATATATATGCTTAGTAATTTATTACTTTTTTCAAAATCTATTATCCACTTTTTCCTCACCGAAATAAATTATTGAAAATATTAATTCTAAATTATATTTATCCCTAAAATTCGTTAGAAAAAATTTCCTACCTATGTAATCATCATAAACACTTAGCGATTAAATTTCACTAGCCGTAGGTAAGGAGTTTCTGGTTTATTTATTGTTTCTTTATTGTTATTTACGCTGCAAAATTTTTTTTTAAGTATACTATTTGCATTAAAATTTATGCACTCTTGATTATTTTTCTTTTATAAAAAAGTGACCCGGGCAGCGCGGCTAGTTTTTTTATTAAACGGGAAAGAAACGAAATAACGGTACACCTGTTAGCGTGCTTAAGCAAGAAATTCTCTTATAATATATTATATCACAAGCAACATAATCAATTTAATATTTTTCACTCCTTAAATCCCGTCACTTTGCCAAATTCCCAGGGAGACTATTTTTTTGATTAGAAGTCGGCGAATCTGTTCAACCCACGATTCAGGTATTAAATTTTTTTTTTTTGAAAGGTTGTATTTTTCCCAATGATTCATTGACGAAATAGGGTGGAGGTAGAGGAGCAAGTATCATGTTTGCTCATTGGCAGGGCAGCCATATATAAATAAAGCGGATCCAGGGGCCATTGGCCGGAGAAAGTCCTCGGATCGAAAGCAAAAGTCTTTCTCCGGAGGCCCGGAAACATCAAACACGATTATATCACTTCGGACCACATGTCATGTCTGGACTCATTACAACTTGGAGGGGGGATTTGTGTTTTTTATAAATTACGAAATTGGATTTATAAAAAGAAATTATCTTCAAGTTTCCGCCTTTTCTATTTAAAAATTTAAAATTTTATTACCTGAATTATCTTTTAAATCTATTAAATTAAAAATTTTAACCCTTTCACTTAATCGAGAAATAGGTCATAAAATAAAAGAATAAAAAATTCTAAATTCTGACCTGCCCATTCGAGTATGAAAAGACCTTTCAGTAGTCTATTGAACAAAATATAATTGAAGGTCTATCTATCAATCCTATGCCTTGAAGGAGAGTTCAATTCAACTCAAGATTAAAATAAAAACATCTAAGATTTAAAAACATAGCTATATATCATGCGGAATAATAGAAACTGGGACAGTAGTAGCATCTCCTCTTTCTCTTTATGCCCTTGATCTTAATAAGTCCAAAAAGGAAATCTTTCTACGTCTATTTCTCAACTGACTTGAGACAGAAAACACTTGCATGGATGGAAGGAGAAATGAAGTTAACAAGACGTCTCCCATGAAAATTTATTTATATCAATTGGATACCAATTGGTAAAAATAAATATACCTGGGTTCTTTTGGTAATAAGTTTATACATGGATTGTTTAATGTCTAAATGCCCTCAGATGCCGAAAAGACAAAAAAAAAAGACATTTTTTAGGCAGAGGGAAAACTAAAAATTTTCTTTTGTTACATCTAATTTGGAAAAAGTTTACTAATTGTCAAAAATGTCAACAAAATTTTTCCAATAGCCATATTTTTAATTTGGCCTTTTTTTATAGTCAATAGAATATTCCTGTCAAGATTTGATAAGGAAGCTTTTTTTAAGTTTTCTTCGGAATCTGAGGCCATTTAGACTCCGTCGTTATTTATTTAAATTAATTGGTGGCCAATATAATTTAAACGAATTTTTGTCGCTCAGGACGGAAAGCGAACCACTGACATTAGATACGAGAAGCCAACCTCGAGCTCTGCATCAAGGGACAGGGCATAAGGGAGCTTTCTTTGACTATAACCCTGTTTGGATACATTTGAACAATTCGTGAATTGGCTTAAATGAAGCAAAGAGTTTTTTTAGGGTTAAAATGTTGAATGGTATAATCAGGATAAAATTTGATTTCAGCTTATAATTGGATTAATAATATTTTGCTTTTTGAGAATAAGGACTTGAGTCGAAATGTTATTGTTTAAGAATCTGGTGTGACGGCTGCTCATTACACAATTTACTCTTATCTAAGGCAAGGAAAATTGTGTCGTGCTGTCACACCAGATTTTTTGCTTCATGCCCTCTTGGTAGCTGGTTCACCATTTTATTTAGAGATTTTTAGTTTCAATTATTTATATTATAAAAAAAATCAAATTAAATTAAACAAATGGGAAATTAAATCTCATTTACTTTTGGGCCCTTAGTCATAAGTCATTGAGCTATAATTAAAAAGTTTTACAAAAAATATACATAATAATCTCATTTATTATCAAACAGAGGGAGTCCTGACTCTTGGTGTAGAGCTACAGGTCTAGTTTCACGCACCAAAGGTCACTGGTTCGCTTTCCGTCAGGAACGACAAAAATTTATTTAAATTGTATTGGCTACTAATTGATTTAAATAAATAAGACGGAGTCTAAATGGCCTCCGATGCCGAAAAGAACTTAAAAAAATATCAAACATAGGAATTAAAAATATTTATATTTTCCCATGCCAACGAATTGTCCTAACTTTTCTATGGGATTTATTAATATTCTAAATTCAAGGCCCCACACTATTTTGAGGTGGATAATACATCTTAAAGATTATATAATTTATTATATGTTCAGCCATTTTAATCTAAATCGTTAAGAGAAAATAACAAAAAACCTAAAAACCTAAAGAGTAAAGTGGGACCCAAACAATTTTGAACAGGATAAGGTTTGATACATTTCAAGGATCATCGAATCAATAATTGTTTTATGAATTTTAAATCGTTAGAATTTTGAAAAAATCTAAAAAAAAATTAAAAAGTACATCAGATATATATAGCTAGTATTTATTTCTTCACTTTAATCAAGTTTCCTAAATTAAAAAAAACTTTTAATTGTATTTTTTGAATAAAGGACAATGCGCTTTAGATCCTTAAGGCTGGATGATTATTTCACCTATGAAAAATAGAAAAATCAAAATAAAAAATGAAGGTTGGGCGTTTGGTGGTCTGGTGCAAAGGAAGCACATGATGTCTAAGAAAGACTGGAGATCCCGGGTTCGACTCTCGGGACCAGGCTTGATTCATCACCAAGCAAAAAATATATTCATAAAAATTATTTAAATTAAAAATCAACTTTTAGGCATTACATTTAAAGACCATGTATTTTTTGCAGACAATGGAACGGCAGCGGCTGGAGACTCCATCTCCAAGATCATCTCCAGGAGCTGCAAGACCTCCAAATGGAATGGCAAATGGAGTTGTAGCCAACTCTAAAAAAACTTCTAGCAGGGTGAGTGGAAGCGAAGAAAAAACTCAAAAATTCGAGTTTTTATCTCAAAAAATTTGTTTCTCAATACCGTAATTTTTTCAATTATTTTTGGAAGTCTCAAGATTTCATTTTCAATTTTCGAATAAAGTTCCTTCTACCGCCATTAGAATGCGAAATTTTCATGTAGCGAATTGAGAAGGTTGAATATGTGATTAGATCGAGTGTGACCTTACCAGCATGGCCGTCGTTAGAATTTTTTATAAAATATATTTTATAATAATAAATACCCCCACCTTCTTTATTTGGTCACCACAATTTAATACCATTGATATTAAATAAAAGCCAAAAGGGCTGGCAATATATTCCGAAAATAATCTACTGGATTTTTTAATTTATCATCTGGTTTTAAAACAAGGAATTGGTCTGTGGCTTACAATTCTTTGCACTTTTTAGGAAGAATATCATCCTCCAACATCGACTCTACGCCGGGAAGGTGCAAATAACAGTGGCGGTGGCAAATCATTGCGGTTCTTCGGCGACTCCGACGGCGAGACTCCGTCTCGTGGTGGTGGAGGTAGATCCGGGGGTGGAGGATCGGGTACTGATCCAGGACAGAGCTCTGAAGGGGATGGCTCTCAACACAGCAAGGGCTCTGTGATGTATCTACACGCAGCCACCAGTAAGTTATGAGAACACTGTTTATTTTACTTAATTAGGGCAGTTGTTTTAATAACATAGAATATATAGAAATAAGGAAATTTAAACTTCTCATAACTAATCTCTTTAAACATTTTGCTGTCCTCTGCCCCCCTCCCTAAAAAAATCGCTAAATATTCCACTCCCCATTTTGCTCTTAAAATTTTCTAAGGGAAGACTCACGTTTCATCGGGTAGTATTTTACCCTTTCCTCTATATCATTTATAAAAATTATTTTTGAATCCACCCCTCCCCCCCCTCCCTTAGAAATGTGTGTCTGTATGAAAAAAGATTAGTATTATCAGTTATTTGATCCATTTTTTCACAATAATTTAATTGCTAGTGAATTCTTTTAATTAAAAAAAAATTTTTTAGTTGGGGACATTCCAATAAATGGGCGACGATTATCTCGTCGAGCGCAAAGTCGTGAAGAATTATCTTCAACTGGAGGTGGCAGTGGCACAGGAGGTGGTCTTCGGCCGCAAACAAAAACAGTCTCGCGATCCTTTAGCGTTCTCGCTCCTTGGCGTCCTAAACATGAGATCCATTATCCTGGAGGAACAGGAAAACCCCCGAGGCCTCCAGCAGCACATAAAAGCAGAGATAATCTCGCCACTGCTCCATCCCCTGGCAGACGCTACACCAAAGCTCACGAGCGAAATAAGGAGAATTTAGGTTTGTTTTTTTCACTCTCTCTTTCTTTCTACCTTTTAAGGAAAGAAATGAAAGTTACATATTCGTTCTAGGAATTTGCTATTGAATAAATAAAAGGCAAACACATAACGCATAGTTTCTTAAAATATAAAGTTTATAAGAACATCAATCGCTTATGCAAATTTTTCTCTTATTTGAAAAATTCTTTAAAGGTAAAAAAAAGATATTAAAGAACTTTAACAAATTTTATTTTTAATTACAAATTTTTTTAATAAAATATCACATATTTTTATCATTTGGTTTTAGATTGAGATAAAGATATTATGATTATATATAATGCGTATAAATACATTTAACAAGTTCTTAAGATTTCTCCTTCATTAATTAGATTTGTTGTGCGTTCATTTAAATTAAAACAATATTTATTTGAAATTAAATATTACGCAATTTGAAAAAAAATTTGGTTTATAGATTAATTTCTTATCTTTTTTTTAGATTACGTAGAGCGTCGTTGTCTTCTTTTTTGTGTGTATCATAATAATTAGTAATAGGTTTTTTCAGACTCTGGATTTTTTATTTTGGAGCATTTGACACTCAAACAGTATCTTATAATTACTAAAAATTTGCTATCACCAGTCATTTTCCCTTCCAGTCTTATTGGACATTGTTCTAACAATCACTCACTCCTCTTGGATTAAGAGACAAAATAAACAAAAAAATTAAGCTCGCGACTAGTAGAACTAGTCAATTCCGATTCTAATTTCCTTTATTCCAATGAATGGAATATCCTCCCTGCTACTATATTCCCTAAAGCATACAATCTCCAATCTTTCAAATAAAAAAAAAGTTGAAAGAACCTATGTTTAAAAATTTGCGACTTCTTCGACTGTTACAAATACTTATAATTGACTATATATTTTGAAAAAATGCTTTTTAATTATAACAGGGGATTTCAAATGCTCCGTATTAAATATTAAGACTTCGAATTAAAAAAGTTTCAAGACGGTAAAATCAGAACGATATATAATGGTTAGTCTAAAAAGTTTTCGCCAATTTGTACGGAATATTCAAAAGCATTTTTCTAATATTTCCAGTGAACTTTATTAAACCAAATATGTACCATTTTGGTCAAAACGATTTGTCATTTGGTAAAACTATAATCTTGTTACTATAGAACTTCTGTGATTTCTGGGAGAAAAAATGCGAGAATTTCTCCTCTTTTGAAGTAAATTTTACACCTGAATTCTGCAGAGAACAAAACAAATGGAGTCTCTCTATGCAAGATATGGACTATACGGTGGAGTTATCAAAACTTCCCAACCAAGCTCTTATAATTTTTGCTGAATCGTCAAAGATGTGTGTAATCTGGTGTTGTCATGCGGGAACGCAATTCTTTTTCTGTTGATCAAATCCGGCCGCTTTCTTTTAATTATCTGCTATAATCTGGGTAAGTGTTGACAGTAGAGATCAGTATCAATCGTTTGACCAGGTTGTAGCACTTCATGATACACGATTTTCTTCCAATCCAACCAAACACAGAGCATCACCTTCCTTGGCTTCAATCCGGGCTTTGCCACCGTTTGTGAGGTCTCATCCTGTTTCAACCACGATCTTTTTCGCACATTATTGTCGTATGTTATACATTTTTCATCATTCGAAATGAGACCTTTTAAAAACGTTTCGATTTCGTTTCGTTTCAGCAGTGATTTGTAGATGGATCATTAATTTTTCACTGTTAAATCATGTGGAACCAGACAACGAGTTTCTTTTAGTATCCGGTCTTATTCAAATAGTTTAAAACTATTTGATGGTAAATTTTGATTTCATTAGCGATGTGATGGCTTTGATGTATGTGCGAGTCTTGCTTCACTTTTTGCATAATTCCATCGACTTTTTCAGTAATTGGTCGGCCAGGGTGCGGACAGGACGAGGTGCGCCCTTTGACTTTTTGAAAGAGAATTTCAAAATGTATCGAATTTCTTACTTATTTTCACTCAGTGAAAACGGAATCACTTTTGCTTGAATAAACAAATTTCAACCTTTTTTTGATGATCTTCTGATAAACATATAAAATTCAATATGTATTAATTGATCATTTATACCTGTTTCTACAGGAAATATAATTATAGAAAAAAATTATATATACATATATTAAATGCAAAAAAAAAAATAAAATTTCATTAATACTCTTAATTAATACTATTTTTAAAAATAAATGAAACTTATTTGGGCAATTTTTTTTTATATCACAACTTCTGGTTTACTCCAAATTATAAATTATGAAGAGATCTTTTTCCTTTGGCTAACTTAGGAAACAACTATTTTTTATTATTATTGGATGTGTGGTTCAGCAGCCTTGGAAAAAATAACTAAGTTTTTATTTTACAAATTTTTGTGAGTGATAAGAAAAAAAATTTATATACTATTTATTATTTTCTTATTTATTGACATAAGGGTTCATCGTGTCATTACAAATGAGAATAGTTCAACGTCTTTTCGAAATGAAACATCTATATATGTATGTCAATAAATAAGAACAAAATAGATGTATTTTCTCTGGTTTAGCAAGGCCTGTCATCCTTTATCTCATGTTAATGAATAATGAATACTGCCGGTCATCTTCTTCATTTTATAAAAATATATTCTGTTTTTGATTTTTTTATTCTTTTGCTTTTATTTTTTGTGGGCTTATTCTTCTAGCAATCATTATATAGACAAATTTGTATGTCTATGTCAATAAATATAAATATAATAAATACTCTAATAATTTTAAATATTCATATAAATATTAATAAAAACTTAACAAATTTTATTTAACTTTCTATGTAGTCTTTTGTTTCTTTTTTTCTTTGGTTATTTTAAATTTTATTTTTAATCACAATGTTTTCAGATCGCAGCGAGTCCAATTCTCGACATTATCACCCAGATAGTTTAGAGAAAAAGCGTCAATTGAATTCGTCAGCGGAATCACTTCGTTTGTCCGCCTCACGAAAATACGGACAAAGTAGCGTTGATCTGCTTCAGAGTGAGCGTCGACGAAACGGAAGTCCTGGAAAACGGGAACGACTCGATGAGAAACCGCCATCGGGACAACGAGGAAATGCCAACAGCAAACTTTCCCGGAGTATGTCGATGCCAAAAGACACTCGAGTCGGCGCCGGCTGGTTCCGGCTACGAAATAAATAAAAACACGAAATCATTTCAAGTTTAGATTAGTTAGATGGGCCTGTAAAGGGGACCATAACACGCCAATCAATAATATTGTTATAATATTCTATAAGAAGCGAATTAATATTGCACAATAATCAGGACATCATTATTCATGCTAGAAAATTGCTACGAGTCACAAATATTGCTCACTTATTTTTTGGAATATAAAGAAGAGGTTGATGAGTCCAAAATAAATTTTAAAAATACCATCTATTTAAGCCAAATTCTGCAGATTTCCCAATATTTATACATGTACTCAAAAATATCTTCATTTACAATTTTTTTCTAAAATTCATTTTTAACGACAGTAATCTTAAAAATATTAATTTATAACTTGAAAATTTAAAAGATTTAAGCCGATTTAATCAACAAAAAAATAATAATATATCAATTTAATGGGCTTTACATCTTCTTTCAAACACTCGTTGTATAGAAACAAGAATTTTGTTTGGTTCCAAAATAAGTGAGAACATCAAATGGGAAGCTCAGCTTTAATATATTCAATAATATTGATAAAAATTTTATAAGACCCTTTTAAAGAAGCCTACCTCTATTTAACAATAATAGTAATAAAAAAGAGAAAGTAAATATTAATATGTTTAATCAAATATAAATCGAAATGATTGATTAATTTTAAAAAATAGTAATATGTTTTAAAGATAATTGTTGTTATTTTTTATAATAAAATGTTTATTTTTATAAATATATATATTTCAATATAAATATATACATATATTTCATATATATATATCACAGCTTTATAATAAATTATGCAAAGCTTCTATAAGAAGTGAGAAATGTAAATTTTCTTTCAAAAATTATTAGTTATATTAATAAAAGAAAAAAAAAACAAATGAGAAATGGAATATCTAATCAAAATAAATATTATATTAACAATTACACACTTTTATATTAAGTTTCTTTTGTGTTGTTTTATGCTTTTAAAAAGTTATTGAAATGGTCCCTGTAAAATCAAATTATTTGGTGCTATTTTTTGTTAAAAATTTTATATATAGTATATATATATATATATATATATTGTGAATTTTAATTGAAAGCTTGCTTTTTTTATAATATAATTAATATTTTTTACACTTGAACAAAGTTTCAGAGTTAAAATACTAATGATAAAATAAATGTTTCTAGACCAAGTCTAGTGTAATACAAAATATTACAAGAAATAGCAAAAATAAATTCCGTGATAACATAAGTATTTTTTTATTTAAAAGATGAGGAATTTATTACTTAAACTGAAAATGATACAATGTGCTATAATAGTTAACTCAAAAAAAAAATATATGGTGAATTTAGATTGAACAAAAAGAATGAACCCGAAAATCCTGAATTCTATTCCCCGATTGGTAGCCAATAAAAATAATGCCTTTATTTTATTATAATAATAAATATTTATTTCTTTTAGATAAAATCAAACCTCTCATAGTTCAAGACCATGTGACACTTTATTCTTTATCCTAAAAGACTACTATTAAGGAGTGAGAAAAAAGAATAAATAAATGAACGGGCTGGGTGTAAGGTAAGCCGAATTTATTTTTATTTTTATTTTTTTAGCATATTAACAATTACACATTTCAACCAAGAGACAAGATATGTTTCATTAGTTCATAAGTTTAGTTCTCGTTCAGTACGATAAAATTTATTTAAAGTGAATACCATTATTTAATCTATTCCATCCCTTTTAAATAAATAAACATAATATACTATAAGTGAGATTGGTGGATCAAGAGCATGTAAATATGTACTCTCTTAGTCTAGATATATTACTAGGTTTAAAACCCAGAGGGTTTGCAACCTGATCCATCAATTTCCCTAAGAGGAGATCAAATATAAATTAGTCAGGTCCTAATATCTTCAGAAAAAAACTTTTATCTCTTCTATAAAAAATTTCTTGATAATATTTTAATAAAATTCCAACGAGAATATTTCAGACAATTTTTCTTTAAGTAATGCCTTTTTAAGAAAATTGATACTTACTGTAATTCACACTAAAGAAAAGAGCAAGCACTTTAAATATATATATTAAGAAATAAAATAATTTATTAAAAAAATAGGTTAGAAACTAATATTTTTATTAAATATAATAATTAAAATATTAGAATAAGAATATACCTTTTCATTTATTGTTCTTTTTGAAGAGCCTTATCATAGACACATAATGAAACTCCGGTGATAATAAAAAGAATGCCGAGAAGCCCATCTAAAAAAGAAAAGGAAGAGATGAAATCGGAGTTGGGATGTGTCCATTAGGGGTTTCGGAAGGCTGAATTTCAAGGGTAGAATAACTGAGTGTTGCAGAATTGAATACCCAAGTTCAGTGAGATAAATACAAACTTGAAGTTTTGCCATGAGAAGAAATCCCAATAATATTAGTTATTCGTGAATAAGGTGACAAACTAAGATTTATTTATTGGTCCAAAGACAAAATCCGAGTTTTTAGGAATGTTATTGAAACAATGAAATTTATATTTAAAACATTATTTATTAGGCCAATTAATTTTGAAAGAGATATGTGAAAAGAGAGGAAATCAGCCAGTAGGGTAGCCTCTATCGGAATAAAACTCCTAAAATATAAAACGTTTCGGCTTTAATTATATAATGCCATCATCAGTCATTAGGGGATATATATACAGATTCAATGTATAAGACAATGAATCTGAAGACTTCGCCATATCACTGCTGATGAGCATTATTTTATTTATGTACACTTTATATATGTTTATTATTGAATATATTTTTGTGTATTGTAATATTCAACAACTCTATTTGCAGATTCATTGTCTTATACATTGAATCTGCATATACCCCTAATGACTGATGATGGCAATATATAATTAAAGCCGAAACGTCTCATATTTTGGGAGTTTTATTTCGATAGAGGCTAATCTATTGGCTGACTTCCTCTGTTTTCACATATCTCTAATCTGTGTACAGCCATCTCATCGGTGACAATTAATTTAGCATCATCAGAAATTTTTTTCTATAATTTTGATCGTCGCTTGATTGTTGATCAAATTTTTGAAGAAATGTCTCCTCTGATAGGAGAGATTGTTATCATACTAACAAGCTATTGGAAATTATAGAAACGTTATTTTATGCAGAAAGAGAATTTTCGCTGTCTCGGAAAAAATAATTCGGAAAATGTTTGATAGGCGTTGATTAAATAGAAAAATAGAAGAATTTGCATATTCTCGCACAGCAATTTATAAAATTCTTTACGACTATCTTAAACTTTGTTCCCTCTGGATAGGTACGGACCTACAGGCCAGAGCCCTTCCCCCGGAAAAGATTAAAAATTACGTTTCAAACTCGAAAATTTTTCTGGCTGTCTGCTTTTAGGTATCCTACGCTTTAATAGTAAAGAGCATGCCACATCTCTTAGTTCCAAGAGGTGATGGTTTACAATAAGAGCGGAAAAGTCAAAAGTCAGAAAAATAATTTAATTTAAAAGATTGCAAAAATAAAAAAGAAACAAAACATCTCTTGGATACTGCTTTTCCAAATTATTGATAAAATAGGGCACCAGAAGGTTTTTTATATAGATATTTAAATAAAGATCTTTCAAGTTTAAATTCAGTTAAATTCACTTCTTCACTGAAGGAGAGAAAGTTCTGACTTATTGTCATTACTCTAGAGGGTGGGTCTCCATTTTTGACCTCAGAAAATAGCACTAGAGTTGAATAAATGGTGGATTCTAATCAGGCTCGTTGTTCTCCTTCCGATAATATCCTTACCTAATTTAGGCATTTGTTCTCCAAGATACCATCCCGTTAATGCAGTAAATACAAATGCAAGTGAATTGGCCACAGGAACAGCAAGAGAAATATCTAAAATCAAATTTATTTTAACATTTAGATTTTTTGTGGAATTTACAAAAAATAAAAGAAAATGTTTTAAAAATTATGAATACCTGTTTGTCTTAACAATAAAAAAAATAAAAGAGATCCACTTTGATTAACGATGAAAGTTAAAATAAACTGAAAAAATAAAAAATAGTTTTTTATTTATTAATTTATAATAAACATATAATATTAATATTTGCATACCTTGTAATTTGTGAAAATACAATATAAATCCGCAAATAATCTTCCAAGAAAAGTTCTAGAATGAATTTTTTTAATATTAGTGGTCCGCTTTTTCATTAAAGGATTTGTGCTTCCCCAAATAAAACCAACTAAAACGAGGCCACAAAAGTAAACTAGAAAAAAAGAATAACATATTAATTAATTATTTATAAATATTCTATGTTAAGACTGATTTTATTATATTTATAGCTAACTAATCATATATCTATTTCCGACCAAGCCCTCTTGTCCAAATTAATTTGCGGAGGGACTCCCCAGGAATGAGTTGTGTTTATTTACAAGTTTATATATATATATATATGTGTGTGTGTTCAGAGAGTACATTGTGTATATATTTAACTTAAAATCAATGGCTTCAAGTTCTGCTAGAATTTTTATAGTTATTAGGTATTTCGTTTCGGGGTGGTATTGTTAAGAGAAAAATTAGAAAAAAAAAAAACCTCTTGACAGTTTGAGAGGTAATGTATCTTAACGTTCTTTTGAGAGCAAGCCTTTTTCACAGTTCTCTCCTCGGATCATATTCCAAACGTATAATATTCAATTACTTTTGGAGAATTTGAAGTTTGTTGAAATTAAAGTATATACGTCCAAAAGATTATAGGTGATAATTATTTATCAAATTAAACTATTCGTTTTCGGTGTGCAATGTTTGTCTCATTAGAAGGGAACTGTACATTTTTTTTCAATTATTTTTGTATAAAGTTCGGAGAACATGCTTGAGGTGAAATAAAACAATTCAAATTTTATTACAGTGATTTTTATGGACCTAGATCACTGGGGGTTGTAGAATTAACGTAATTAAAATGAAGTAAATTTGCAAATAATCTGCATACTGACTCCCAGCAATAGAAGTGACTTTTAAGATATAAAATAATAAAAATTTAATATCGATACTGAATAATAGGGGTTTGTTTTGAAAAAGGTGGTGGTTTTCAAAACAATGCCCCAAGACTATTGGACTAGCAAACATGACCAGTCAAAAAAATCACCTCCGCTCATTTATTGATCAAGATTCTATATATTGTACAGAAGTGCAGATCTAGGTGACTAATTAACAATTGCCCTCACTCACAGTCATCCTTTTTTTTTCTTAGTTTTAGGGGGATATCGTCTTTACCTGGTTTGAACTCCCTTCCCCAAAAAAAAAAAATAATTAGCACTGTATTTCTAAATGCAAAATTTCTGGATCAACTTAAATATATAAGCATAAAAATTTGTTCGGCATACTTAGATATTTTAAGATCACTAAGTCCCAAAATATTCTTTATAGTTTGTATTTTAAAAGAAAGAAATTTTAATTCCAACAAGGAAAGTTGATGAATTGAACTCGCAAATTAAATATAAAGTTGAAATTCTCAATAAGAAATAAATTAAATTTAATTCTTTTTTAGTTTAATTTTCAAATTTGGTAAAATGATTGGAGAACCTTTTCTTTAAGGGGATAAAAATTATGATTAAAATATTTGCTTTTTTAAAACAATAATAATATATGAATACTTACAAAACAAATCATCTGTCATTTTTAACAGCTGGATATAGCATTTATAAATATCCTTTGGTTAAAATAAGTTGTAACTTAAAAAATGAGTCAATAATTAATTGTTGTTTAATTATATTATAGAAAAACATTTAGCTTATAATTTTATTATAGTAATTTCAGCTGACGTAGTTAAATCTTAATAAAAGTCAAATCCCATTGATTGATATTCTTCAAAGAACAAAATTTTTGACTTTCGTTGTTTGTAACCAACGGAAGTTGGTGGAGGAACGTTTGAAATTTTAAACTTTGAATTGAACCAGCAAAACTGCTTACTGTTAAACAAAGGCACAAGAACATTATCTTTTTGGGTCTTACAAGGTCGGGACCTATAAAAAGCCTTCTTCTCACCTTAAACAAATGTCGTCACCGATCTATTGACGTAGATCCACCCGTTCAGTTTGCTCCCCTTTACCCCTAATGCTAAAGTGGATAAGACATTTTTTGAGGGGTTAAAAATAGTTTATTATTTTGACTATTTTTATTTTCTTATTCTTATCATTAGATGATCGTTGACGGAAAAGCAACCTTAGACCGATCGGATTTGCTGAAGGGAAGGGAGGAGTGGACGATCATCCCTCTTCCTTCCAAAACCAATAGAGAATCACGAAACAAAAAATTGTAAAAAAAAAAACATTCCAGAAGGGAAAATTTACCCTTTTAGCCAAATAGCCCAATCCCTCCAAAAGTTCATTGATTTCTGTATTGTTTGGTCTTTGTTCAAACTTCTCAAAAATGAGAATCCAGAGGCTTTTTACAGATATTTATTATTATTATATTTTTTAATTTTGTACTGGCTAGTCCTTGGTGCAGAAGTAGAGATTTCGCCTCACGTACTTAAAGTCAGTGAATCGCTTTCTGTGCTGAGCAACAAAAATTTATTGATATTTTTTTAGCTACTAATTAATATAAATAAATAAAGACGGAGTCTAAATAGTCTCAGATCCCAAAAAAAAAATTTACAGGCAATTCATCTAAAATAATAAATAATATGTTTATGTTTATGTTCAAAGCTCAGAATTTCGTATAATTTTCTAGAAATTCTGTTAATTTTAAAGAAGTGTATCTCTATATATATATATATATTTAGTGAGTTTAGAAAAAATGTTTTAAACAAATATTGTTCTCTTCATAATCATTTTAAATCTAAGGATCCATTTTAAATGCGCGAATACTAAGAGGAAGTTTAAATTTTCACTCTTGTAAGAAACAAATTGTAAAGGTACGGACGATGGCCTCAGGCCAAAAGCATCTAATAAATAAAAAAAACCCTTTTTTTAATAAAATGGCGCACTCATATTTTTTCTCATCATAAAAATTTTATATTTGTTTTTTGAAATTAATTAAATAGAAAAAAATTAGATTTTCTGGGATAATCTATTAGATGGACTTTTTGGAACTAAATCTTGAAACTAAGTCATATATGAAAAGTTTAAAATTAGCTGTTTAATTTGAGACTTTTTGATTTTTTGGAATAATAATAATTATTCAAATTCAAAATAATTTTAATAAAAAGTTTATTTCTTATCTTTCAAAATTAACGCAATCTTAAACCCTTTCTAAAAGTGACGTGACTATAACCATTAAAACAAATTTTTATTAAAAAATTTATATAAATGAAATAATGAAATGTTTTTCATTATTTTAAATTTTTAAAACAGTTATAATAAATATAATAAATTTATAAATAAATATGTTTTTTAATTTTGTGGTGAATTTTTCTTTGTAAAAATTCCATTATTTTTTA
>JAAAKE020038780.1:0-26778 GCA_010014785.2 Anisolabis maritima
TAAAAATGGAAAAAACTCAGCTTTTTTCCCATCTAGCCTTTATTACTCGGGTCTTACATAAAACTCGATCACTATGTAAATAATAATAATAAAAACCATGGATGAGAAGATTTTTCCTTTCTCGCCTTTATTCCAACTTGACTGCCATCTATTTAGAAATTAGAATCAGTATCTATTTTTATGTTATTCCAGAAATATTTAGCTAAAGTATAGTATCATTTATATTATGAGATTTATGATTAAATTTAGTATTTTTTTTTTTTTTTGAAGCTATACCCAGTGGAATTCCATCCATATTAATTTTGCCAAAAAGCTAGTTGGTCACTTTAATATAAAGCAATAGTTAATAATTTGCAGGACGATGACCTGTTCTGATGAAACCGAGTCTCATTCCTATCTTTGTGTAAAGAGATTTACAGTCTAATTTTATGCCAGTGTTTCCCCATCAAACTTCAGACTCTATGACGGACGACCTTGTTTGTCTCTCAGTTTTATATTGAATCCGAATTACAGATATAAAAATAAGAGGAAGAGTCAAGCTGGCTATAACCGCTCCTCATATAACGAATAAG
This sequence comes from Anisolabis maritima, assembly GCA_010014785.2. Classification (NCBI taxonomy): domain Eukaryota; kingdom Metazoa; phylum Arthropoda; class Insecta; order Dermaptera; family Anisolabididae; genus Anisolabis; species Anisolabis maritima. Next base: position 573 of record JAAAKE020038780.1, read on the forward strand.
CTCTCGACCGCTCTGCCTCTGAGTTCTATTTAGTGGAAAACTCTTTACATAACATTTTATAATTCCTTTGAAATTCGTTTTACTTGAATATTCTACTTTCAAATAAATCTAGACTGAAACTAAATCATCGAAATGTAATGAAATAAACCACTCTCAATTTTTGACTTTCACTCTTCTCCTTTTTTAGACAAGACAAGTTTTTTTTTTGCATGGTACATTCGCCATCTGTTTTTTTAATTTGTTGATAATAATCACTTCTCTCTATGAAACAATTGCAGCAAAAGCAACCAGCCATCTTGGAAACGTTTCAATATTTTGATTATAAGCCTGAGATCATGCAGCATAAATACAAGAGTCTGTGTTTATGACTGAAGCCACGTGACTTGGGAGCTAAAAGTTGTTTGTTTACTTTTTGAAAGAGGAATTATATAATTAATTTCGATGATGAAAATGTTTAATTTATCAAGAAATATAAATGAGTTCATTATATTTTAGATAAACTGTGCCTTGTATATCACAAAGAGATTTTTTTTTATTTGAATTGTCATGTGACATTGTTTTAATTAGATAAAAAGTTTTATACTAAATAAAAAAAGGTGATTTTTTTTTATACTAGTTGCGCGGCTCGGCTTCGGCGCTCCATGCACCTTCCGGTTTTTCCTCTAGACACCCCTGTTTAATTTCTCTTATTTATACGGTCATTATTTTTGATACATTATACGGAATATACTTTCTAGTGATATACTTGGATCAAATTCATATTACAGCCTTATATATTTATATATAATCTAAAAACTAAGTTAAATTTTTTTTAATTCAAAAAAAAATTTTCCACATGTAATATTCTTATTCTCACTCCCATTCCCTCTTTCAAAAAAATATCTTGTTATGTTATTCACATTTACAATAATAATTTTTTTATATCTCTTCGGTATCTGAGACCACATAGACTTTAAACGATATACAATATATATAAGATACATAGACATATTTATTTATATTAATTAGTATCTAAATGATTTAAATAAATCATCGGAATGCCTGGTAGCTGAACCCACATCGCTTGGCTTTGAATCAATATTGACAATATCTTTAACCTCTAGGCTTCAAAGGGTGGAGGATCCAAAGTTATATCAGCTACTTTAAAAATGAAACTTTTTCAAATCCATTAATTAAATTTTTAATAGAATTTTTCTTCTTTCCTTTTGAATGCCTTTTTTCTATTTTTCTTATTTTTACAAATTAACACCTCAGAACAAAGTAAGCTATCCTAGTTCTTCTTTATCCCTTCTCTTAATATATTTTACTTGAGAATAATAACTTTCTTGGGAATTTACTAGATTTTATTCCAACTTTTTTCTATAAAGGTTGGCGGAATAAAAAAGGCAGAATATAGAAAGATATGTTTTGTTTTATTATGATCTTACCCTATGGAATCAAACATTAAATTAGAACCAAAAACCCAAAGGAAAACTTAGAGATCTATCTCATTAAAAGAAATCTTAGAAGTTTCATTTATTTCATTTATCACGCATGTGATATAAATAAACAGTGTGTAATTATATTCTAAAAATAAATTTAATTTAATCTTTGGATTAATGATTATGGAGCTTTTGATTATATCCAAGATTGGCAATTTAAGCCTCAGGGCCGGAAGAACTTAAGGAAGATACAATCCGTGGGAATAATCCAAAAAGATAGTCAATGAAGTTAATTTGAATTTTCGGACTTTTTCCAATATTCCTAGAACTTTGCCGGAAATCGAGTCAACTGTTCCCCGCACTGGTTTCCATTCACTAGTTAACCGAATTGCTTTATCCTTTATCTGTAAACCTGATTTGAAAAATTATTCAAACAATGGTCAAACTAAAAAATCAGACCAATAATTAACATGTTATGTTTAAATAACATTGTTATTGTAACCCATCCCAGTAAAATTCCATGAAAGTAAATCTCGAAAGATTAACTAAAAGCCATTTAGTATATGTCACATATGAATAATGAGATGAAATATAAAGGAGGTCCTGTTTCTTAGTGCAGAGGTAGAGAGAGATCTCGTCTCACGTAGTAAAGGTCAGTGGTTCGGTTCCCGACCTGAACAACAAAAATTCATTTATATTATATTGGCTACCAATTAATATAAATAAATACGGAGTCTAAATGGGAGAGAAGGATAGCCCCCAGAACTTCATTGTCAAGCAAAGCCAAGTAGCTGATCCTTGGATGGGTGGTCCCGAGGAACAAAACTGTGAAACGCCCGCCGGATATCATCGATATTTCCATATTTACAAGCATTCATATAAAAAATTTGTTAACTCTAAATGGCCATTGCAGCCGCAAAGTACAAATAAATAAATACAATTTCTAAGTCCAGTGAGCCTGAAAATTCATCATGCATTTTCTTGAATAATTACGTTATTTTTTTTAAAAGAATTTGGAAATTTTTACGCGAAATTATTTCTTGGCTTAATTTCCATTAAAAATTTTTCATATTCTTCTAAAAAAAAAATTAAGTAATCATGCAAATATCTTTATCTTTTTTTTTCTTTGAGAAACTCAATGAACTTCTCTATCTATTCAGAATTCTTAGATTTTCCTAAAGAAATGGAAATTGGGGATGATTTCTTTTTCTTTTTCAGCATCTGAATCAATCCATATTTATTTAAATTAATTGGCAGTTAATATAATATAAATAAATAAATTTTATCGCTCAAGGCGGGAAGTGACCCACTGCACCTGAAATCATGGTTTACCTCTGCTCAATTGGATAGGAATAGGGCATGAATGGTAAAATTCCAACCAGAAATTACGCTTTGCAAGGTAAACAGACAGCCTGTTAGCTATCGCCGAAAGAAAGTTCTTATTTTAATCTTCATAATAACTAAATATTACAAATTATCATATTTAAGAGATTTTTTCTTTTTCTCTCTCTCTCCTTGTTTGTCCTCTTCGACCTTGAGGTCAAGTAATTTTGGCCAAGGAACGAACGAACGATGATAAAAATTCTCTCCTAGTTGTTGTTATTGTCTTCATTGAGATGAACGCTAAGAGGTGATGACGTCACCAAGTCTAAGAGGCGTGGGAAGGAAGGGCCAACGCGAAGCCCTTGCCAGCCAGCCACCGTTAATAAGGAGATTTGCTGATGAAAGGGGTCCAGCAACTCAAGGCTTGACAAACGACTAACTCACCTCTATATTTATATATTTTTAATATGTTAATTAAGATATACTTGATATTCGAATAAATATACACTAATAAACAAATAAAAACAAATATTAAAATAAGCAAAAATCTTAATAAATATACGCCCTAAAAACATGTGGGTCAAGCGATTTTCATTTGGTAGAGAGAAAATGTAGAGTAATCAAAGCATGTGATAACTTACATTGCTTTATGTCCAATGACAAACGCTCTAGTTTGTCATTATTGAATGAATACTCTACATTGTCTCTTTAACACATTATTAAATCGCTTGACGCACTTGGTTTGTGGATCTATGTTTACTATAATTTGCTTATTTCAAAATTTTCCAGCAACAAATTTTAACACCAGATATAGGGAAAGAACCTATTAATATTTATTTATTAAATTTCTAAAAAAAAAAAAAAACCCCCCAAAGAGCTTTTGAAAACTAAAGTTTTTTTTTTTCTAATTTGTACCGAGCGGGGAAGCTAACAATTGTAAGATATTTTTTAAGCGAGATAGAAGAGAATTAAAAATGAAATTTTCATGTTTTTATAAACAAAATTAAGCAACGAGATTGAAACACTTTAGCCATCGCTTACCATATCCTCAGGGAATATAAGATGGACGCTCCACAATCGTGTTAATTTTTATTGTTATTTTTACGTTATTTGTTGTTTAGATAAATAAATATCTTTTCATTAATTGAATTTTAAAAAAGTCAAAGAGATTAAAGAAAATTTCAGAATTTTTCTCTATAATGGCATTTATTTATTTATTTATTATTTATTTATTATCTTATATTCAATTTTTTTTCGCTCCCACTTAACGGATTGTAATGAAAATTGGTCAAGGCTGAAGACAAACGTCTTAATTATTTTCGCCGAGGAGGAGATTTGGCCTAGTGGATGCTGAGAAAATCATGGGACTGATAAATATTGGAGGACCTTTTATCCGCCTCCTGCATTCTGAATCACTTCAAATTTTAATACCTTCGTACGAACTCCTTGGGCTATAAAGTTGATAAGTTTCATCCTTTTTCAATGAGTGGTTCCAGAGCCAAAATAAAAACTACACACACACATACACATACGTACATTAAGATTGTTTTGCATTTTTAGGATCCTTTTGACTTGAAACAAAGAAATTTTTAATTTAAATTTTTCAAGATCATAATACTTTCCCCCTTACCATTACCAAATATTAAAATAATAATAATAAGGCTGACCCAAGTCATAATTAGAAAAAAGTCAGAAAACAACAAAAAGATGCTTAATTTTTGGTCGACTTTTCGGACAAGAGTCACGTTTGAAATAAGACCTTTCTTTAAGAAACTACAAAAAAAATTTCGAGTTAAAGGCTTTTGAGGTTTTTCTATGAGTTTAGTAATTCATACAGGCACACCTCGGCTTACGTCGTTTTCGAAGATACGTCGGTTTTCAAAATTTAAAGTACATGTACTTTTTTTTTACTTTATTACAAAATAATAAATACATGTTCTGTTTGGAAACTTAAAATAGGTTTTTATTAACCTTGTCTTTCGAAAATGCATTCATAAGTAAAATACTGTACTGGGGAATGGCTATTAGCAGTTTAGCCTAGGCCTACCTAGCCTACATATAAGCAAATTCAACTTACGTCGTGTCTCCTGGAACTAATTAACGACTTAAGGTGAGATGTACCTGTAATTATTGATGGGAATTTTTTCTAAAATTGAAATTAAAAGCTCAAGGAGAAATTTACATTTTGTTATTTTTTTCCCCCTAGAGAAAAAAAACAACTCTAAGCAATAGTCTTATTTGCATAAATGCAAATGGTAGTCATTTCATTTGGAGTGTACTGAATAAAAAAAATGCTCAGGAATAAACAAAGCAAAGGGCCGGAAGGCTTAAGATTGCGCCTCATTGACTGGCGGGTCGAGGGCTTTAGGGAATCTCCTCCCTCATCATTTCAGGGATAAATCAACTCCAAAATAACTAGCATTTAACCTGGGATTCTCCATTATTTCTCCCTTGAATTTATTAATCTAATTTATCGTGACGTCAGGAGGCAAAAAAGTCGTAAATTAAAGATCTAAAGATAACTATATTTTTAACAAATAAATGTTCGTGAACGTATAAATTTATCGATTATTTAATTGAACTTTATTTTTTTAGGTTTGAATAATCATTAATTTTGAATACCTGCCAAAGAATTAAATAAAAAGTTCAAATTTTACTTTCTCTTATTTTATGTTATTTATTAAATTAGGTAAGAGAAAGTTGTGGATGAGGTGTGTCACACCAGATTTTTTTATAATTTCTACCATAAGTGGAGAATATAAAAGTTCGCCTAACGAAATTGGATAGATTTTGAAGTCGATAAGAAGTAAATGAAGGAGGTATCAACGTGGGAGGCAGGAGACTAGGTGGTCGTATGGGAAAGGTAGTGCGCGCGGATAGCCGGACTTCAATTTCGGGTGCTTAGTCAACTTTGAATTTTATTAATATTTAGTGCATTGTATCATAATACATGATGGAAATTAATCCATATAATTTTTCAAAATTTTTTTCTATTTTTTATTTCTCAACGCAAACAGAAATTGATTGCCCTGGGCGAATTTTTTTAACCCTTTGTTTATTTTTGTTTTTTTAGCTGTGCGGCTCCTTTTGTGACCGTTCGAAACCTCTGGTCTGGCACCTTAGGCAATCGCCAACCTCATCTCCTCCTAAAACCGCTTCCATGAATTTCATATAATTCAAATTTTATATTTTCTACGATTAATTGAATTCAATTTTCTTTTAAAGAATTTTCAAACTATAAAAGAAAGAATGAGAAAAGCAATTATTCTTAAGAAACTTTTCATAAACTTGAGAGACGTTATTTGATTGGACATCTCACCTGGAGAGCATTTGTTGAGTTATGAACTTTTGACTGTCTTCTAGGGTTTGTGGTTTGTGTTTTATAGGCTCTTTCTTTGAAATCCCAAGAAAACAATCACGCGGGAATATTTGTAGGACATAATAATATTCGTTAAAAAAAATTTATCTCTATTCAAAGCAATCATTTTTGTAATAAATTTTTTTATTTAAAATAAATATCAATTTCCCCCAATCTTGCTTTTTCACTCTTGGGGTGGCTAATTTGACATAAAAAATTTATCGAGAAACTATTAATCTAATAAAATAAGAAAACGCTGGGTGATGTGCTTAGTTGCATCGGACATTTAAATATGTTTTTTTTTTAAGTCTTTTTCGGCATCTGAGGCCATTTAGGCTCCGTCCTTATTTATTTATATTAATTGGTAGCCAATATAATATATATAAAATTTTGTCGCTCAAGACGGGAAGCGAACCGCTGACCTTTGGTACGTGAAACCAGATATCTAGCTCTGAACCAAGGGACAGGACATTCAAAGTGATTTTTTTATTTTCAAAGTAATTTTTTAAAATTCTTAAAAGGACAAATTTAGTAAAATAGAAGTAGTATACAACCAAATTTCCTTATTAAGAAAGTGAACTTCTTCACAGGAATCAGTGATTTATTATCTTTACAAAAAAGGGGAGGGGGAAATGATCCAAAAATATTTTAGAAATTCTGCTTAGACTTAGTTTTATTAATATATATGTTATCCAGAGAACTAAAGGTCGCAAAGAGAACAAATGCCCTGGCCATTTTGTCTAGAAAGCAAAAGACGTCAATGATTGTCAAATTTGTAGATAAATTCTTCCCAGTTACTAGTGAAAATCAATAATATAAATCTGTCTGCATTTAAATAGCGCAAACAAAAATTAAATAAGTTGAAAGGATAACGTCAACAAGTTCAAAAGTCAAAAGTTTTTATATAAAAAATTTATTGACTTTCCAACTAATTAAAGAAACCTCTCATCAGAAAAAAGAAAAATCAATACAAAAATACATCTCAAAGATGATTAGCAGAGAGTAGTATGCCCGTATTATAAATTGTAAAAAGTTATACCATATTATTTAAGTTACACTCAGAAATAGACAAATGTTTACCTTCTGAGTGATCTTACTATTTTATTAAATGACCTATAAAAAACAGAGATTCTTACTTGTTTTCAAATAATTAATTTGAAACATTTTGTTTTTATGTAGGTTGTATAATAAAATAGTAAAATCCCTCTGGAAGTAAGAGTGTGTAATTCTGAATGTAAGATAGTAGAATAAAATATCGATCTGGTCCAGAATCCCGTAATTATATGCATGGGCCACCAAAGGCTAATAGTCGCTATTAGTATATAAAAGACAAAAAGTAAAAACAGAAAAATCATAATCAATTGACTAATACTATTATTATTATTCACTATCCCTTGTAGCCTATTTTCTCTGGTTTCTAGTTTATCCAGTGGTTGATTGGCCCGAGATTTCCACTAACATCAAGGAGTTTTGTAAATCTGCTAGGAAAATTCGTTGGCAAATGAAAAAAAAAGATAATATAACCCACTCCAGCCATAATGCTACCTACCCATATGACTGATAGATAAGGTAGTTTTCAATTAAATTACTTTATGTACTTAGCTATGGAAATCAAAATTCCTTTTTCTGAAATCCTCTTAAATAAGAATTTTAGCCTATTGAGAGTTAATTTGAATTTTCTAAAATGATCTCATCATATTGTTAAGTAGTCAGGTGATGAATGAATAAGGGAGAGAGATTACTTTCATAACTTTTTTACTGGAGTGAGTTATATCTTTTATATATATATGAATAACTGGTTAACCAATGGATTGATTTTGATAGTTTTTCTCATTGGGGGAGAGGGGGAGGAGGAGTAGATAATTTCCCAGATAAGGTTTATAATTCCTTTAGATTAGTCCTATCTTCATATTAATAGAAAAAAAGAAAACTCCCAGAAAAACAACAGACCGCTAAATTCTGTAAAGCAGCGGTTGCCTACCTTTTTCGTTTAGGGAAACGCTAAACGATGTAATATTTTTTCGCGGACCCGTAAGATAAAAAAAAGAAAAAATATATAAACTTTTACAGTGAATAAATACAATTTGAAATAAATAATATGAATCCATTCTTTGTAAAATTTGAAGCATTAGGGAATAAAATAAATTAGTAATAAGCCATATTTGGGTTAAAAACTTAAATTTTTAAACTAGTGTTATTTCTCTATGAACCGGCAAAAATTTCTGACAGATCGGCGGTTGGGAGCCACTGCTGTAGAGAATGGGTGTGACGGCCTGAAATGGCTTTGATAATACGTATATAATTTAGCATGTCTAAGATGCGTGTTTATTAAAAGAAAGCATGTTTATTTTTGCATTGATGATATCACGACTGGTGTATCCAATAACGTTGTCATCCAATTCATAATTTCCATTCCCACACCCTGATCTCTGACCTTGAGTTCAATCTTTTTGTTTCAGGACTGTATAATGGATTTGCTCTTGGTCATTTAATTAGGTAAGCAAACAGTAAACACCTCCTAGTTTATTCTTTAGGTATAAAGAAATGTTTGGAGGAGGCTTTGAAGATGTGTCCAGTGGCCGAGACGAGTTGACTGAGGAGCACTCAAGGTCGTCTGGCCTCAGGTGCAACGGGATTCCATACCTCACTCTCCTCGGAACAAAACAAAAACAACCGGATTGCGTTTACTTTGCTGCTTGCTCTTTCTTGTCTTGCTTTTGCCATTTCTCACATTTCTCTACTCGCCGGAACAAAATCAAGAAGAAATGGAAAAAAATCGCGTTTATTTTCTTTGAAATTTTGATCGATTTATTGTAAAAGCTATTTGAATAATGGACAAATCATTTTTGTAGGAGAAGCAAAATTAGAAGGAAGATACTTTACTATAGGGTAATAGTATAACCCAAGTGTGGTGGTTTTATACGATCAAATGTTGGCATTTTTTTATTATATTTCTTATTTATTCTTATAAAGCGTCGTGACGCAAGTTTTTTTAATTAAATTGAAACCTTGGGATTTTTAGGCCATAATTCTTTTTTTTTTTTTGTTACATAAAATTTTCGATCTAAGTTTATATATGCCCTCTAAAGAGAAAATAACCACAAGCTTTTTTTTAAATGAAATGAAAAAAATGAATTTTTTAATACTTGGGTAAAGCTTATATTGAAAATAGAAATTGATTAATAATATTTCGAAATTCGTAGTTTGGGAAGGGATTCCAGAGTTATGCTGGAACATACATACATACACACATCGATCCATTATATATTATATATATATATATATATATATATATTTATTTACTGATTAAGGCATATGTATTTTATGCCATTTGGTACTCAATTAATTTAAATAAATTTTCAACAGACCTAAGATCCGAACCCACATTGCTTGACTTTTAAGGATTTAATGAAACCGAATCTGTGATTCCTTTCCCCATAAATTTTCACTGCAACAGTTCTGATAAAGTTGTTCCAAGACAACGACTTCTGGCTCCAATTGATTCTGAACAAACGAAAAATACTACAGAAGAAGATTGAGAAATTTAAGAAAGAGGAAATTTAGTAGTTTATTTCACCTATACCAAAGAATTTTTTTTTTTTGAATGAGGGAGAAGCCATAAAGGCATAAAAACCCTTAAAACTTAGAACAAAAAATCATTCCTCGTTTATTTGCCCCTGGTGCATTGTGCATTGATGGCACACACCATACCCAATTTTTGGGAGTGAGAGGCTTGACTTCCGCCCCCTTCTTCCCATTTTCTCCCACCTAAATACGAAAGATAAACAAAAACATTAACCTTTATACCAAAGAGAGAATTAAAACCTCTAATAAATCAACATTTGATTTTAAGTATTTGCAAGAAGCCTGTTCTCAGATTAAATAGATCTGGCATCTCAGAAAAATTTAATTAAAAAAAAAAATAGAATAGTTTTATTTATTAGTAAAATATGTTTTTTTTTTTTTTGCTCTCGAGTGTATTTAGAGGTAGGAGGTATTTATCTAAATATTTAAATAAGAAAAACTCACCGGTTGCAGAAAAGAGGCTGAGAAGGAACATGGGACAAAACTAAAACTTTTGTTGCATTTGGGAGTAAAAGTCCAAAGGTCCTAAAAAAAAATTAAAGAATTAATCATTTCTATTAAGAATATTTATATTAATTTTTTTTCAATAATAAATAAATTAATCTTTTATAAGATAAATAAAATATAAAAGAGGGAATTTATGTTTGAAAACAATATTAAAAATTAAAGATAGTAGCAGCTCTTCAACTATTTTTTTATCAAAGATTAGAATATATTTATAGATAAATATTTTTACTTTTTTATATATACCGTATAGGAAAGTCTTTTTATGATTTAGAGATTTTAAAAGATCTTCACAAATTGGGGACTTCTAAGTTAAAAAAGTGGTTTTGAGGATCTTGACTCTGTGCATGTGTGTTTGTAAACATTTTCGCCCAAATCCTTTTTCAGGATTAATACAGTCAATGTAAATTTGAAATTTAGAAAATAAAATCGCCAAGTTTGAGCAAAATAGTCATTTCGGAATTCCAAAGAGGTGAAAAGAGGAAGGAAAAGAGTCATGGACTTGGCCTTCCTCCTGTCTTAAAGAAAGAATGCAGTGAGCTGTGACAGTAATTCTGATTGGTCTTATGTCACGTGGCGTGAAAGGAAAAGCTTTCACGTTCTAATGGAAAGGAGGTCCTAACTAGGCCTGTCTAGTAGTTTATAGTAGAGCTCTTGCCCTGTTAAAATCCTTCTAATATATTGGAGTTATCTAGCCAGTAGATTTTTTTCAAATCCGTGGTTTTTAAGACTATGCAAGGCAAGACAAACGTTTCTTTTCTAATCGATTACAATTTAAAATGAGATTAAGATCGTGATAAATTTGGATGAATTTGAGATCGGCCCCATTTTTTGGAAGAGTTAGAATTGGGAAGGATAGTCTTCTTCTTCTTTAACTTGGCCTTATTCCTATGTTGCGAAGTCAACAGTGAAGCAGAGTCGTCCGAGAGGAAGATCAAGCAGACCCGACGCAAAGCGCTTTATGTGAGAGGGAGAAGGGAATATTACCATAAAAGGATTTTTCGGTCCATAAAAATAGATATCTATATTTATATATTTTGTTCTATGTGTAATTGTTAATTTTTGGACTGGACGAATGGCAGAAACATCGATCAAAAATATAAATAAATATTCCTATTTATTTATTTCTCATGACTTGATAAATCCTTTTATTGCTCTTCCGAATTGCATACAACCAAAAAATTTTTCTGCTATAGTTAATTTCTAAAAGACCAAAGGTTGAGGGCAGGCACGTACCCAAGAAGAGGAGGAGAGGGCTAAAGGTAAATTCTAGCCTTCCGAAAGGGCCGAGGCTAATTTTTCTTATGAAATTTCCCCTAAATGGTGTAAAATTGGCCATTATCGGGGTCAATACTCGTGACTAAAAATGAGATTAGTCGCTAGTGGGTCCTAGTCCTAATTATTAATATGATAATAATAATAAATAATTATTTATTTATCCATATTTTTTTAATAAATTATATTTTAGAATATAGTTTCGAGCTAGGAAGTCTCTATCAAGCGTCCATTATAAATTTATTTTATTGAATGTACCAGAATATTATTATTTTTCATACTTTTAAGTATTTTCTAATCAAGATCATCCCTTTTACAAGCGACCCCTAGTTGTGCATGATTTCAATTTTTCTATTAGCTGATTTCTTTAAGGCCGTTGACATCAAACATGCGTAAAAATTATGAATTCAATTATTAACATGTTTATAGCCTAATGACGTTATAATAGTTTTAATGGTCTTTTGTTCTTTGTTCTCTATATAAAGGGTGACTCAAACTTTTCTGTTTTAATTTACAAAAAAAATCAGATTCAATATATATATATATATAGCAATTTTATTTAAAATTCATTTAAAATAAAATAAAATATTTCATTCATAATTATTTTGTGAGTTAATTCAATACAATAATGCCTTATCATTTTTATTATCTCTACATTATTTTTGTAATAGAGCGGAAAATTTACTTAAAATAATCCATTTAGAATAAACCTCAAGTTTTTTTTATGCAGGACGATCGTGGGGGAGGCAGGCGAGATTGAAGAGGTCATATAAAAATTAACTTTTGTAAAACGGGCCAGAGTTTAGTATTTGCACGACTACAAAAAAAAAAAAAAAAAAAAGAACAAACGCAAATCCTGCCAGGATAAAATTAGATGTCGATCGGGAGGAAATATAGTTCGAGAAAAAAATATCAAACAAAAATTTTGTCCTCTTTGATCTCTCCTCCTAAACAAAAATTGAAATAACTCCACTGGTTTAAAATTTTATATGTAGTTTCCATTTCCATTATTTCGTACTCTACTTAATTAAAGCAAAGAGACGTAGCCAGGAAGAGCCCATGGAGGGGGCTTTGAATGGTGCAAAATTTGCAAGTCCCTCCCCCCTCCCCTCAAAGATTTTCCTGGTACGTGCCTGATAAGAATTATAATGAGTTAGCATCCCAGAGGAAAGGGCGCTCAAGGAAATGATAAAATGGCAAATTCCGTTCGGGTTGAATATAAAACTAGGCCTATTTAAAAAATAATTGTTGCTATTATTTTGCCGCTTTTAAAAAATTGTCTTAATTTTTTCTATTCGAATTGTCCATTTGGGTTTGATCTAATTTTATGAATAAAAAAAGCTGTACAAAATAATTCCGCAAATCTTTCTTTCATTCTATGCATAGATTTTTATTTAATAGATTATGTAAGCTTATCTTTAGTACATGAAAAAGTATGTAGGCGAAAATAACACTAAAAATGTTTGCGAAGCGTGTCTAATTGTTATTATTGGCTGGCAAGCTGCAGCTGAAAAAGTTGAGAGATCACTGACTTAAAGTCCAGTTTTAATTATCACACACTTCAAAGTGTCCGGCATAAATGTTGAATCTTCATTCGAGCCAATTCGTTGCATAATTGATGGACTCATATTGCTTGTTATTCTGGCCTTGAGCTCAAGAGATCTTTCATTATATATATATGTTATTTTATCGTAAATTAAGACGTTCTCGGTTTGTAAGCATATAAGTCTAAAAAAACGGATCTGGTTAAAAATAAAGAAATGTGTTTTTATAACAAATTTCAATTTAATATACTGGGTATAAATATTAATGGCGTAGTTAGCGCCAATCAGTAAATTATTTGATTGGAATCTACCTTTGCGTGTATACTTTTAGAAATAAAAATAAATTATTTTATTCAAATAAAATTTTTAATATTTCATTTTATACCCATGAGTTTATAATTCTTTAGGTTCTGAAGCCCCTCATAATTTTTTATGAAAATAAGGAAATTTAGTTCCATATAATTTTGTAATTAGTTTAAAATTTTCGTACTCTCGTTTAATTATTTATATTATTTTTTTTTATTATTGCCTCTTGGTACGTACAAAAAGTTTTGGGGCCCCTGCACCACTCCAAAGCAAAAATATAATATTATTAATATATTAATTTAAATGTTATCTCCTCAGGAGCTTAGCGAATTTTCTCTCCATTTGACATTTAAAATTGCTCAAATTATGTCCAAGTTGGCAAAATATGTTCTTCACAGGGTGCTTTGGATTTAGAAAGGGATTCAAAAGAAAAGTCCACCCATGCGTTTTTCTGCCTGATTACTTTATTGCAATTAATAAAAAATTCTAAGATTTTCTGAACTGAAAATATAAAAAATTAGTTCTCTTTTTAAAAACAAAGTAATCACAGAGTACGTATGGGAAGACTTTTCTTTGAATCTCACTCTACAAGTACCGATACCTACACAAGTAACGTTTTTTTTGTTGTTCTTTTTTTAAATATTTCGTTCATATGCAAAAAATAGATTATTTTCTTTTGTTTAAAACAAAAATTTCTGTTAAAAACAAAATCGATGGCAATATTTTTTTAACCAGATTTACTCAACTCAGGACTTTTTTTATGAGTCCCGAAAAACAAGAGATATTAATTAATATTATTTATAATTATTTTAAATTCATGTAGGTAAAATAATATATATTTAATTTATTAGTTTTTGAAATATTGATTTAAATATAACTACCATGTGCCACTTTTGTAAAAGAGGATTTAAAAATAAGCGTCTTTTAATGACGTAGTGTAATATCTTAGAGTATTCTAAATTAACAAGTCACGGCAGGCACAAAATTGTATATCGCTCGTGAGGTAAAATGTTGAATAGGGCTGTCTTTTACTATATATTTCAAATATAGTTGAGGCAAAGTAAAAATAATGAATAAGAGAAAGGGGGAACTTCTATTTCAATTGAATGTAGATTAAAATATATTTTATACATATATATTGTAAACTTATTATTTATATTTTTAATGTATTAATGATATGACTACGGTGTCAAATCAAATCAAAAAAAATATTTCACTCCCCGGATGCCATTCGGGCAAAAATGATCAGAGCTAAGTTGAAAAAATATATTAATAAAATACTAGTCATAAGATACTGGTAAAATAGAAAATATTTTAATGAACATTTTCATTTTATATATATATAAAAATAAAATAATTTTTTAAACTCGCAAAAAATATTAATATAGAATAAATCATTTTTAAGCTAAAAAATTATTGATCTACGAAACTAATGCTTTTTCGGACTATCAAATAAGATAATGAAAAAAATTATTTACATTAAAGTGAAATATATATATATATAGATGTGATTGAATTTGAAATATAGACAGATTGCAAAAATCGAATAAATGTAATATTTGCAGATAAGCTTAGGAAGAAAGAAAGATAAAGCCGTGGCTATTTCTTTTATATATCTATTGTTAACATTTCAATTGTAGTTTTGGAATGGAGTTATGATGACTAAGTGGATGGTTCAAAACGAAACCGAAACGTGTGGAATGAATTAATATATAAATTAGCAGAAATCAAGACGGCTATTTATTTTTAACTTTGTCAGAAAAATAGTAAATAGTTATCTATCACCGATAGCTCTAAATCCTAGTGATAATCTACTTAAAGACAAAAATGACAGACTAGATATTAAAAAAAAAAAAATAGGATAGGGCACACTTGCCCCTTTTTCATCATCCCTTTTGTTATTTATATTAGTACAGTGTATATATTAATCTTATTGTATATTTTTTGCTCAATAAATAATAATAAATATTCGATATTAAATATTAGAATATTTAAAAACTAAAGATATATATATGCAAAGAGAATCTTATTCTATACTTGAATTCAAAATTTAAAAAAGTTAATTTATTTATTCTTTTAAATATTTTTATATTTGAATGTTAGTAAACTTAAATAAATATACATAAGATAAATTATAGATACTTACAAGAGCTGCTGGATTTAGGCGGGAAATGCTGCAGAGGAGCTGCGCGGAAATGATGTGATATGGATCCCTTCTCAAGGCTCATTGAAGACAAAAGACCTGAGTCTCGACACAATGGGCTTGGGCAAGAGGGCGTCCCGACAAGTTCCAACTTGAACGAGAGGAAAGGAAATTATGAGAAAAACATAATAAAACTGATTTTATTATATAATAATAATTATATTATATTACATATTAGATGATTAAAAAGTCTGAGAAAGGGAAGAAAATTTTTTTTTTTTTAAGAGGGGGGAAGTCTATTTATTAAAATTATTATTAGGAAAGTAACCAATTTATGAATGAACTAATTACTCTGCATATACCAATGTAATTATTTTGAATTATTTATTTAATAAATATATAAAATTAATGTAAGTGAAATGTAGGTACATTGCAAAAAAATGAATAGACGAATATATTTATTGAGGTTTAGATTTTCATCAATAATAAATTTTTAACTAAGCTAAAATTGCTAAAGTTTCGGATTCGTTTTTCGGATTGATGTTATGATGACTAATTCCGAAGAAAAGAAATGTTAGCAGTGAATAAATCCATAATTATAATAGAAATAATCACGGCTACATATCTTAAACATTGAAAATAAATTGGCAGATGTTTTCAATCACACTTTAACTCTTAAGATGGACCATTTAGAGATCTATTCATTTGAATTATATATTGATAAGTTAATCATAATACTGTAGTGCTGTCTAGTTAGGAGTCCTAAAATATTGAATAGTTTTTATTGTAGAATTTTTTGCTAGTGAGCCATATGATTATATAGGCATGTTATTCTAATTTTGAGTTCAATTTTTTATTTCACTTACATATGGGATATTCATTAAATAAATATCATAGAATTATAGATATACTTACAAGAGGAGCGAAATTTAGGCGAGAAATGTTGCAGAGAGGCTGTGCGGAAATTATGTGATCAGGAGGCCTTCTCAAGGTTCACTGAGAACAAAGGGGCTTTGAGACGTTGGTAATGGGAGCGCCACCATAGATTCTACCTGGAACAAGAAAATATGGAATAGATTCATTTGTTAGGAATAAAAACATACACGTATATATATAATATATAAATATATTTTGTTATAGTCAATAACCCATTGCAATTAAATGTCTTATTGCCTCTTACATATTTAATTTTTAAATTTATACGCAATAAAAAAGTAAGAATAAAAAATATATTTATTTGAAATATAAATATATATAAATGTAGTAAAATATTCCATGCAATGGTTGATCAAATGATAAATACACAATGGTTAAATGATAGATGTATGTAAAAAAAGTTCAAATGCAATAATTCACTCGATTCCCAAGCGATGTAAGGTTGTATTTTCGAAAAAGATGCTTGGAAATAATTTAAATTCTTAATATTATATTCATGTTAAATAAAAAATTTACATTTATTCATAAGATAAATTGTAATTAAATCTTTGTGTATTTATTTTTTTTGTCCACCCATTACAGCTATTTTTGTATATTTAGAGAAATTTATATTTTAATTAAATTTGTATGTTTTTTATTGTATATAAATTTAAAAATTAAAATACAAACGTATTGAATAAGAAATGTAATTGTGCAGTGGGTATATTTATTATTTTGGCCATGAATATATATATATTACAGTAATAAAAGATTAGATGAAATAAAGTAATAATGATAAATATATGAAAGGCATTTTTAATATCAACTTTTCAATTATTTTTCGAATGCATCTAAAAGTTGATGATCAGACTTTCAATAAGTCAAACACCCAAAATGATAGAAAGACTCGTCAAACAACTAATGAAATCATGAAACAGGCTCTCAGTACTCATCATAAATGGATTCAATTAATTTCAAAAGGAGATTTGGATCTTGGCTGCAGATTTCTTTCAATCAGCCTATCAGAAAATGAAAACTGATATGAATTTAACAACAACAGTTTCGAGTCAAATAAATGTTCCAAACTTACTTGTTGTTATCCTCTTTATTAAATTTTGTAATATTGAACAATTATGTCAAGATTTGTGTGGAATTTTATCATTGCTTTTAATTCGTTTTTCATTTATTTATATTACTATTTGTTTTAAATATCACTACTTACGAATGTATGAGCTTAATAAGCACAAATTTGGAGAGAATATTTGTTATAAATTGACTTTTAAAACAAGATATCGAACAAATGGATAGTGCCTCCGTTCTTGATTTATTTTAATATTAAATTTAATATCAAATAGAAATGAAATGCACCGATTCAAAGCGCAGTGAGCTTTACTGAATCAAGTCTCAATGACAAATATCAAAAATAACGTTTGATAGTGAAAGTCATTTTAAATTTACCTACTATAAGGATGATTGCATGTTCATGCCACTAAAATGGCATCTGGATGCTGCTGTGATTTCTTGATGTTTAAATATGTCAATCTTTCCTATGATGCAGTTTATAGTTTTGAAACAATTAAAGTCAGAAATTTTTATGTTGCAATACCAAATTAATGTAATTAAATTTTGTTTTAAAAAGATTAACTTGTTTTCTCTATTAATTAACAAATAAACAAAGTCAAAGTCATTAAATTTTAATGAGAAATAATAATAGTTATTTGGTAAATTAATAAAGAAAATTAAATTAAATTAAGAGAAGTAATGTATTCGACAGTCTAACCAGAATTGTATTGATTAATTGATTGGTATTAAAAAATTACCTATATATTGGCGACCACTTAAATCTTGGAGCACTTGGTGTTCCCTTTCAAAAGACGAGCATCGT
Source organism: Anisolabis maritima (assembly GCA_010014785.2). Classification (NCBI taxonomy): domain Eukaryota; kingdom Metazoa; phylum Arthropoda; class Insecta; order Dermaptera; family Anisolabididae; genus Anisolabis; species Anisolabis maritima. The sequence continues at coordinate 18,832 of JAAAKE020038780.1, forward strand.
AGCTACCGCCTGTATGATCACCCTTTTTGTCGGACCTGTACATAGGAAAGTTAAATTTAATTTATTAAAAAAGAATATCAAATCTTATAACAAACATTCATATATATATAGATATAAATATAGTTTTTAGGTTATGTATTTGAATTTATATCATATAGAATTTATTAATCACATTTCAAGTAAAATTATTTATTAATTATTTAAAATAATATTTACTCTTTTAAATAAAATAGTAATTAAGATATTTGGGATTTTTTATGAAAAAATAAACATGACATTTACATTGTACCTATATAGGACTTTTTCAATTCATCGGATGTAGACTGATTTAAATTGATCTTTAATAAGAATGTATTCAATTAAAGGAAATTTTTTTTGATATTTAAGAAGTTTTAAAATAAAAATATATTTAGTATCCGTGAAGTCCTTTGTGTTTTGAAAGGAGAAAGGAAAAGCCAATCTGACAGTGCTACAAGGCAAGCTATACATCTGTCCCGTCTGCGCATGCTCATTCGAGTCTAAAAATACACAGTACCAGTGTCATATTTATGGGCCCCCGGGCAAATTATAAAATTGAGTTTGGCAATGGACATTAACAAATAAAAAAAAATTATTATTATCAATTTTTATATATTAATGGAAATATACGAACTTTGACAATGTATGTTTTTAAAAGAAAAAATTGTTAAGTCGAGGGCCCTGGGATGTTAGGTATATGGAAAATGGTTTAAATTTTAAAATTTTAAATATAGGATTCAGCTCGGAGTCCGGTCATGCTCTTTAAAGGCCTTTAAAGCTTGGAACTCCGACTAAAGTTCTCCTAAGTTAACTTCGAAGGCAGAGTCAAACCAATTATAAAATAAGTAAATTATTTCAATACTCAAAATTTTTGTTGTCTTTCTCTCTCTTTTTTCCCCAGGAATTGAATGAACATAAAATCAAATCCAATCCATCCAAAATATTCTGAGAAAGGAAAATATCTTGAAAAGTTGATCAAGCTTGAAAACACTCATTTGAAAAAGATAAAATAAAGTTTGGGGAGGACAAGTGCATTCTCTTAAGCTTGAGAAATGACTTCTTTGGAAGATTTTTCGAATTTCATTTGAGTTCCCCTCAAACAAAAATTATGGTTACGCTATTGCACATACCAATCTCTATTCATTATTTTAAAAGTGAGTTTATGCAGATTGAGAATCCGTCCAGTACGCGGTATCGCCCCCACCACCGAAAGTCAGTGAAAATGCACTCTAGACGGAAACACTCCTAAAAAAAAATAAAATAAATTTCAGATAGAAAAAATAGGCGACCTAAGAGGAGACTGACTTTATCCAAATCCTTTAAATAAATTATGATTGATCCAAAACTTTTTTAGATTTTTATATCAATAAACGAATAAGAATTTTTAAAAATCTAGAAATATATTCACCATATGAGGGATTTTGGAATCGTCGTGGAGGTGTCCAAACTCGGGTGGCTTCTCAGGCTAAGTGACTCTTGGCCAGAATTTGGATAGGCCTGCGAACATGTTACAACACGTTAAAAATTAAAAGAAAACATAAAAAATATATCTATAGGGGTTCGGGATAAATTTGACAGTCTCATCAGGAAAAAGAAAAAGTGGTTGGTAACTATAAAATTTAATAGATTTCAAAGAAATTCAATACACAAGGAAATTACATTTTTAGTACTGGCACGGCGATTAGTGTCTTTCTCGACAGCGCCCCATACTATCCATCGGGTTAAGATCTGAGGGAGTTGGGAGGCCAAACATTGGGACTGGTGTAGTCGTAAAAATTAACTGACAACCATATTTGACTTTTCCCTGAGGTGTGGCAGGGGGCCGAATCCTGCTGCCATACATATGGCCTATTATTGGCTACCCTCGTTATTCAGGGCTTAACTACAGTGGTCAGCAATTCCACGTAGGCATCTGAATTCAACCTAAGACCCTCTTTAAAAAAATGCGAAGGCATCACTCGAGAAGTGTCCTTTGGTCTGTATTACGGTATAATAAAAGAGAACAAAAATTCCAAGTTTTTTAATAATTAATTATCTGTAAAAAGGGTATTAATTCATTATAATACAGTGAATGTTTTGATTGAAGTGAATTGATTTGAAAAGAATTTTATTTTTAAATTCTATTATCTACGATAAAAAATAGAAAATTATAAACATATAAAATAATTTTAAAAAACTTTTAAAACTTTACCTTTGGTTTCATCAATATTTTAAAACTGACTGATGAAGAAAGCTGCATCTTTTAAATTTAAGATCTGGTCTGAAGTCCTGTAAAAAATATTTTAAATATTTAAAAAGTATAGGACCAGATCTATTAATAAATAAAAATAATTATTGTAATAAAATATAAGTTTAATCAAAGTCAAAGATAATACTATTTTATAATTAAATATATATGATAAAATCAAAAAAACAAATTTTAAGAAAAAAGATTTAAAGAAAGGCCGTAGCTTTTTGAGGAAAATGAATAAAAGACTTGGAAATAATTGGTTTAAAAGGAATTTCTAATTAGAACCACTTGAAAAACTAACTCTAAAGGTCTTACAACAGGGGCGTATACAAGGGGTGTAAATTGCGTGGTAATTACCCCCCCCCCCCCATTTTTTTTTCAATTTTAAGTCTTTTTTCGGCTGCCGAGCCCATTTAGACTAGAAACTGTACAATCTCCAATCTTTCAAATCCAACCTCAACAAGCACCTTTTAAATTTCCCACTCTCTCTTAATCCTCTTCTTCCTAGGTCCATTCTCTTAGTCTTTCGGCGTGGCCATGTAGACTATAAACAATACATATTTTTTGTTATTACGATATGTATTATCTAGGCATTTTTATTTAAACCAATTGGTATTCAAATGATTATTATATGATTATTATATATATATATATATATTGCGTTCATTACCACCATAATTTAAGGCTGTTTACATTTAAATTGTTGATTGACCTTTTCATTTAAAATTATTATCAATATTTTTTTTCTTTATTCTAGGGTCTAGGCCAATTTTTCAATATTTTCTTCAAAGCAGAACTTACAATCAATCGAGTTGACATGAGTCTTTATGTTGGTTCGGGATCATAGACCCTTGGGGAGTAGATCCCAGGATCTCTGGCCTACACAGTAATTGCTATGCTTATCCATTTGTACAAGAATTACCGGTTCCTCCATCAAAAATCATTTAATATTGATTAAAATTTTTCTTGAGAAAAAATTATATTATTTTCAAAATATAAAGTGTTAATGGATTTCATCCGCCCTTGCAAGAGAATTGGTAAATTACTTCCAAAAAAAAAATCAAGATAAAATTATAGATTGTGAAAATTATATATGAATTTTCTATCCTCTTTTTTTCCTCTCTCTCTCTCTCTCTGTGTCTATTAAGCGGTCATTATTATTTATTCCTCTAAATCGGAGTAGAGTTAATCTTTCTAATTACTCTCAATCAATAAATAAATTGATTAATCGAGCCGTCCAGTTGGGTCTTATCAAACGTTGAACTCGGCCCCAATGAACAAACAAATTAGTTGGTGGTTGACTTAGTTAAATTTAGATTGAAAAAATGACCAAATCGTGTCAAACTGTCACTATCATAACTTGCAGATGACGATTAATAATAAATAGTTGTCAGTCTCTATTGTCTTGTCAAAATGTTTATAATAATGCTTTTAAGTTGTTTCATAGCCCTTGGCCATTAGAATAGATAGAGGTCTCGCTTCATTCCAAGGTTCAATGGCTCGCTTCCCGTTCAATGGGATAAAATTTATTTAAATTACATTGGCTAAAAATTTAAAAAAATAGTCTAAATGGCTCCAGATGCTAAAAAAGACAATAAAATTGTTTAATAATATTGAAATATTTCCGTGCCCTGACCCAATATGGTATAGTTTTATATGAATTAGTTTTTATTAAAGCATTTGTTTTTTAATAAAATGTAAGACTAATATTTGACTCTTTTCGCTTTTGAATTTTTCTGGTTAAACCTGAGAAATAGTGGAGGATGATTATTAATAATTATAATTTTAGTGTTAGGAAATTTGAACATTGAGTGAATTGGGGATGAAGGACTTTTTTTCGGGATATGGAAGCATAAGGTCCAATGGACCTATAATGACTAGTAGTCACATGCAACCAGGAAGACAGGAGAGGGGGAGAGTGGTGATTTTAAAAGATGCTTGTTGAGGTTGGATTTGAAGGTTTGGAGATTATAGGTTTTCGGGAAGACAGTAGGAGGGAGGTCATAGGGATAATAGAAGACTGAAATTGACTAGTTCTACTAGTCGCGACTTTAACGATATGGGGATGTTGGGACGATGATTCCCTTGTTAGAATTTAGAATCGTGAAGGAATTTACTCGTGATGATGACTTTAGATATAGATCGAAATAAAAATTATTTTAATTAAATTAGAAAGTGGTGATGAAAAAATGTAATCCGAAACAGAGACTTTTGTAACGGCTTAATTCAATAAATTTAATTTTAAAGTGAATTTTGTATTCCGTTACAGAATATGAAGAAGTAAAAGCATTTCGTTCAGGATCTTAAAATAATCTTTCCCAGAAACGCCCGCTTCCCTTCTTCTAGGTTTATTTTGCCTCCTAAAAAAATGTTTTAAATAAGCTTAAAATATTTGACAACTATTTTTAGAAAGAAAATTGTGAATAAAAAATGTATTATTAAACATCTCTTACGACTCTTAAGAAATAAAATTAATTTATATTAGGGTGTTCTATTTTCGATTTTTTTGTATATTTAATAATATAGAATAGAAATAGGAAAAGCTATTCTTTTTTAGGTCCCATATTTATTTTCCTCAATATTTTGGTGTCTAATCGTTCTAGACCAGTGTTTTTTAACCTTTGCAAATGAAAAGGCTGGGACTCCTTCAGCTTTAAAAATATATTTCTGCACCCCTTGTAAAAATACCAAATTTGCGTCTCAATTATGAAAATTACAAAATGTTCCTTGATCATCATGTCTCGGACCCCCTGAAGACGCTCTTCGCACTCCTGCTTAAGAACTACTGCTCTAGACTGATGACGATTGCTCGGGACCATATCCGTACTTGATTCCATCGATTCACCTGCAATCAACAGGAAGAGGTATGGAATTAAATAACGCATTCATGAGATATCAAATTCAGAATCACGAGCTCTAGGGGACTAGGAATCGAAACGTTTTCAAGAGTAATTGAAATTATAAAATTTGGGTTAAAATAAAAAGAATAGTATTTTTTGATTTAAATCTTGGCCTTTATCCTAGTATATATTTATTGTAAATATGACTATTTGAGTTGATTTGTGAGGTAGACGTTTTCAAAGCCATGACTTCCGTAACAGCACCAGTTCGGTTGAGTAAATTTAGAATAAAAATTAAATGTCCTAGCTATTAAAAATTATCATTTGGTAATATGATTGTTTTCATTATGAAACGTTTTCTAATTATAAATATCACCATATTTTAAAATTGGCATGATTACAAATATATATATATATAATTATCACGTCTAAAATAAATTCATGAATATCTGGTCTTGTATTGTTATGAAATAGTTTTTAAATATTATATATTAGAACTCCATTAAAAGACTGTTTGAGCCTAGAATATTTTATTTGCCTCCTCCCAGGATTCGGGGGCTTTAGTACCACCAGTACAAAGGCCAAAATTAAAGTCAGTACTAGCTCTTGGGATAGAGGCGTCAGAGAGTCAATTTTGCACTAAATGGTTCGTGTGAGGGGGTGCTCCATCTTGTTGATAAATATACGGTTTCCCAGAGGCCACAGTCTACATCCACGACATCAGTTATTAATTGTAAATTAAGGCGGGAATTTTATTTTAACTGCCTTCCTCCACTTCGCCCCCGAAACTTGGGCAGTGGCAAAGTCAACATTAACTAAAGCTTAAAGCAGTTAAAGTAGAATCTTTTACTACAACTAGGAAATGTTGACGTTAACTGGTAGAGAATAGTTAATGTACGAAATACTTTAACATAAACAAAGACCCGCACCAAAGTACATAACTTTACTCAAAATAAATATACAAAATCTGTGTGGCAAGAAGTGGCTGTTGACGATATTGATATAATATAGAAAAGAGAATAAAAGCCTCTATTTCCAAAAACTCTTTATTCGAGACATTTCAGCATAGATTCATTCCATTTTCATCCTTTTAAAGCTAAAAATTATACATACATTCATTATTGTAATGATCTTTCAATATTTACAATATATTCTCTACTCACAGTATAATTGTCTATAAGGACACATGTAGTATAGAGTTAGTTGTTCGGTATTGTATACAAATGATCTAAATATAGGCAATTATACCATGAGTAGAGTAAATATTGAAAGATCATTGTAATAATGAATGTATGTATAATTTTTAGCTTTAAAAGGATGAAGATGGAATGAATCTATGCCGAAATGTCCCGAATAAAGAGTTTTTGTATATAAAGGGTTTTTTCCTTGGCTCCAATTCTCTTTTCTATATTATAAAAATATAGAATAGAAAGGATAGGTTTTTTCCAATTAATTTTAATTTGTTTGAACCTGAACCAACCATATTTTCTCTGGATTTGTTCAGAAAATTGCCAAAAATTGAAGGAAGTGAAAATCGATCTAAACTATCCAAACGAAACAAAACGGTGCTGAACCAAACTCCTGGAAGTTGTTTTAAATTTAGTCATTCAATAATTTTTTTAATCTAACAAAAACCTATTTTAATTTTACCACAGCTCGCATGGAGCTATTTTAAATTACCTAAATGTCAATTAATGTTGACATTAACTAGTTAAAGTAAAGAACAAAAATTTTTCCAGGGGTTTAACTAAAAGTTCTCGGTAATATTGATATTAACAAGTTAATGGTGACATTGTCTGAATTTCTGAATTTTAAACATATATGTGGTATTGTGCTGTTATGAAATTCAGGGCTCCAATTATTACTTGAATTAATATAATCTAATAAACGTAAAGTATGGTATTTTCATTCTTAATGGCAGCCTTGGATTCAAAAGTAATTAAATAATCATCGTTCCACATCATCCTTTTCGAATTCCATTCAAAAGTGACACCTTACTACATTTTGAAATGTATTTCTACAATGGTGATTTCACTTTAAAAATAAATTTTCCATTCTATTCAAATTAAACTTTTCCTCTCCTTGGCAGTTTTTCAAGTTATTTTTTTATTTGCATGGGAAGAATAAAAATACCTCCTACACCACTTGTACTTGCATTTCAATGAAATAACTTATTGATCTTAACCACATTTTGTTAAACAAAAATGTATTTATAAATAACTTTATAATCTTTCATTTTCACATCAGCTTTTAAATATTTGAATAATCCAATGTAAAATTTAATAGTATATCAATATTTAAATAATAATAATGCTTATTAATGAATATGATTTATTTATTTATACTTTTGTCGCTTCCGAAGAAGGAATGTTGCCCGAAGCACCTTTCACTTTTTAGTTCAATGAAGTTTTGCCCCAAATAAACAGCTCGTAGTCGTCAGTAGAGCGCGTAGGCGGGGATTCAATTGGGCGTTTCGTGGGTGGTTTCCAGGATTCTGATTTAAAAAAAAAAGAGAAATTTTAGAAAGATTTATAACGGCAAGTTTTACTTAAAAATAATTACATTTGTTTTTAGAAAAAAAAAATAAAGACCTGTTAAAAGATCCTAACTGAGCAACGAACATTAGGGAAGTAAATTTCATTAAATTACAATAATCTTAAAAATCTAATATAAATAATTCCAAATTAGAAAGAATGAGAGAAGGGTAAATGAATATTCTTTGGATCTGTATCTAATTTTTAAGCGTTTCGGTCAGAATTTAGGTGCTGAATGTTTAGGACCGCCACGTGATAGGAATATTAATAAATATTATTGAAACCTAACAATTTAAGTCAAATCGAACCGAAGGACACCCACCCA